>SJYC01136250.1:0-27013 GCA_006408675.1 Madoqua kirkii
GACTGAGCGACTGAATTGAACTTAAGGCTGAAAAATATTTCCAAGCATTATAATATAAATTATCATTTTAAAGGAGATAAAAATCATCCACTTACTAATTGAAACATTACTATGGTATTCTTACTTTATGTCACATATCTCTTTATGGAGTGGGCAGGGCAGATCAGCCCTGGAAGTAAAATGCTCATGAAAAAGTGAATGACAATGTTAGTTGCTCAGTCATGCCCTACTCGTTGCAACCCCATAGTCGGTAGCCCGCCAGCTAACTCTGTTCACAGAATTCTCCAGGCATGAATACTGGAGTGGATAGCCAGTCCCTTCTCCAAGGGATCTTCCCAAACCAGGGATGGAACCCAGGTCTCCTGCATTGCAAGCAGATTCTTTACCATCTGAGCCACCAGGGAAGCACAGATTTAAAATAAAATTTAAAGAAAACTCTCTAAGGGCTAAAAGTTAATTTTTTAAAATAAATCTAGCAGGTTTAAAATATAAGACTTTGCCCAAATATTTTGTCAAATACTTAAAAGCCACTTGGAAAGAGAGCACCATTTTTACATAATATTTCATAAAAAGCAGAACTGAGAATGGAATTCCTTGGGGTTAAGCAGATATTGTAGCATAATTATACTGTCACATACAATCCTTTAAACAGATCCTGTCTCCTTTCCATTAAAAAAACTGTTTCTAGTTTTTCACCCATTAGATCTCTAAATCTCAGTTTTCCTAATGGCTCTTCTGCCATTAACCACTTCTCTATTCTCCATGCCAAATATCCTTTATCACATTTCTGTACTAACCACTTCAAAATTCTGCTTTAAAGGCTTCGTATTCTCTGAAGTGATTCAACAGGAGATTACCCTTGTCCAAGAACTAGAGCTGGAATTTGTTGATCTAAAATCTAGGGCCACTGGCTAATTTCTATGCTGAGCTCCATGTTCAAAGGGCCAATAAACACTCACCCTCTCCACATGGATGCCTAATAAACAGACATCTAAACTGTAACATATTAAGACACAAGTATTAATTTCCGTGTCTCCCTTTCACACATGCTCTTTCTGCATCTTCACCATAAGATTACACATCAACCTTACAGTTGCTCCATGTCAGAAACCTAGGATTCCTCTTTGACTTCTTTTTCTCACATCCTGTACCCAATCCAACTGCAAACCCCTGAGCTCCAATTTTACACTACATCCAAAATCTAACCATGTTGCATTATGTTTGCTGCTACCATTCAGATCTAAGCCACCATCAACCTTTAACTGGATTATCGTGAGAGCCTCCTGACCTACCCCTACTTCCATCATCACTTGCCTCCCTTTCCAATGCACCCACAAGCTGTTCTTTACCCAGCAACATAATCATCATGCATTCTTCAAAACTTTTCAGTGATTTCTCATCTTGCTTAGAGTAAAATCCAAAATCCTTACATAACCTACGAGACCTTTCATAATATTCCCCTTGATATCACTATGACCTCATATCCTATCGCTTTCCCTCATGTATGTTTTGCTTCAGCCATACGGGCCTCCTTCACATACATAATACATGACAAACAAGCACCTTATTCTGAGTTTTTGTACTTGGCTCCTCTGTCTACAGTGCTCACACCCCAGATATCCATGTGGCTTACACCCTCATCTTGTCATTTTTCTGCTCAGATGTCATCTTCTTTATGAAGCCATCATTTTCTACACTTCATATAAAATGGCACTATATGTTATTTTCAACTCCTGTTATTCTGCTTTAATTTTCTCTACAACACTTACCAAGGAAAAGGAAACACTTTATGTTAATCTCCTGTCTTCCTCTTCCAGAATGAAAGCTCCTCAAGAGCAAAAACTTTAAATTTTTAATGTCATATTTCCAGCACAAGAAGAAAGCCTGCCATAAACCAGGAATTCACTTAATATGTGTCCAGTGGAAAAAAACTTGCGTGCATCCTTTACGACCTCTTTCCAGAGTCTTTCCTGACCTACTCCAGAATAACAAAGAACTTTCCTCTTTCTCTGAACTCTCAGAGAATTTTATTTTAATCTCTTCTAGAAAACCTATTGGAGAAGGCAATGGCACCCCACTCCAGCACTCTTGCCTGGAAAATCCCATGGACGGAGAAGCCTGGTGGGCTGCAGTCCATGGGGTCGCTAAGAGTCGGACACGACTGAGCGACTTCACTTTCACTTTTCACTTTCATGCATTGGAGAAGGAAATGGCAACCCACTCCAGTGTTCTTGCCTGGAGAATCCCAAGGACTGGGGAGCCTCATGGGCTGCCGTCTATGGGGTCGCACAGAGTCAGACATGACTGAAGTGACTTAGCAGCAGCAGAAAACCTATGATCTCTTTTCACTATTTGATGATATTCTATTTGTATTTGATTTCCTGACACCTAGCATAATATAATTTAATAAATATTCGATGGACAAATGCATGAATGAGTTTACATAAGTATGTATTAAGAACATAGTTACTGGATAAATAGAATCAGTCCTCCCCTCTCTCCCATTCTCAATGTCAACCCTCATTCTTTTTCCAAACACCCCCAGCTGATCCTTGAAACTTATTGTTACCCTATCCTTTACCCGCACCTTCTTACAATTATTCTTCCACACCTGACTCTTATTATTCCTAAAAATGCAATCACAGAAACTGATTTCTAAAGTACAAATACAAAGCTTAAAACAGCACTGAAATTAAATATCTAAGAGTTCATCTTTACCCTGTCCTTTCTGTAAGGAGACAATACTGTGCAGAAGTATATCACCAATAAAAATTGGAGACAAAGACAGTGAGTGAGCATAGGTTGTCTCCCAGTAGCAGTAAGTCTTTTTTTTTTAATTGAGGTGTAATTGACTTACAAAATTATATTAGTTTCAGGTGTACAACACAGTGATTCAATATTTTTATACATTATGAAACGATCACCAGGAAAAATCTAGTTACTGTCACCAAAGTTATTAGAATATTATTGATAATTTCCTTATGCTGTACATTACATCCATGACTTCTTTATTTTATAACTAGAGGTTTGTACCTCTTAATCTTCCCCACCCATTTCATTCATCTTCCTACCTTCTACCCCTCTGGTCATCACCAGGTTGTTCTCCATATCTATGACTGTGTTCAGTTTTGTTATGTTTCTTTGGTTTGTTTTTGGAATTCACATAAGAGTGAAACTATACAGTGTTTTTCTTTCCCTGACTTATTTCATTTAGCATACCACCATCTAGGTCCATCTGTCTTGTTGCAAATAATAATATTTCATCCTTTTTATGGCTAAGTAATATTCCATTGTGTATAGCACATCTTCTTTATCACTTCCTCTATCAATGGACTCTTAGATTGCTTCCATATATTGGATATTGTAAATAAAGCTATAATGAACATAGGGGTAGATATACCTTTTCAAATTAGTGCTTTTTTTCCTTTGGAAAATTAGCCAGAAGTGGGATTACTGGTGGTTATACTTTCAATTTTTTCAGGCACCTCCCTATTGTTTTCCATATGGACGGAGGAGCCTGGTGGGCTGCAGTCCATGGCGTCGCAAACAGTCGGAGACTTCTGAGCGACTTCACTTTCACTCTTCACTGTCATGCATTGGAGAAGGAAATGGAAACCCACTCCAGTGCTCTTGCCTGGAGAATCCCAGGGACAGGGGAGCCTGGTGGGCTGCCATCTATGGGGTCACACAGAGTTGGACACGACTGAAGCGACTTAGCAGCAGCAGCAGTGACTCTACCAACTTACATTCCTAACAATAGTACATATCAGTTGCCTTTTCTCTACATTATCACCAACACTTTTACTTCTTGTCTTTTGTTAACAGTCATTCTAACAGGAGTGATTCAAATAGGCAACTTTGGCCTTGGAGTACAAAATGAAGCAGGGCAAAGGATACCAGAGTTTTGCCAAGAGAACACACAGGTCATAGCAAACACCCTCTTCCAACAACACAAGAGACAACTCCACACATGGACATCATCAGATGGTCAATACCAAAATCAGATGGATTATATTCTTTGCAACTGAAGATGGAGAAGCTCTATACAATCAGGAAAAACAAGACAGGGAGCTGACTGTGGCTCAGATCAGGTACTCCTGATTGCTAAATTCAGACTTAAACTGCAGAAAGCAGGGAAACCCACTAGACCATTCAAATATGACCTAAGTCAAATCCCTTACAATTATACAGTAGAAGTGACAAACAGATTCAAGGGATTAGATCTAATATGACAGAATGCCTGAAGAACTATGGATGGAGGTTCATAACATTGTACAGGAGGTGGTGATCAAAACCATCCCCAAGGAAAAAAATGCAAAAAGGCAAAATGGTTGTCTGAGGAGGCCTTATAAACAGTTATGAAAAGAAGAGAAGCAAAAGGCAAAGGAGAAAAGGAAAGACACACCCATCTGAATGCAGAGTTCCAAAGAATAGCAAGGAGAGATTAAAAAAAAAAAAAAAAGGCTTCCTCAGTGATCAATGCAAAGAAATACAAGAAAACAATAGAATGGGAAAGACTAGGGATCTCTTCCAGAAAATTGGAGATACCAAGGAAACATTTCATGCAAAGATGGGCACAATAAAGGACAGAAATGGTATGAACCTAACAGAAGCAGAAGGCATCAAGAAAAGATGGCAAGAATACACAGAAGAACTGTACAAGAAAGATCTTCATGACCCAGATAATGATGATGTGATCACTCACCTTGATCCAGACATCCTGCAGTGCAAAGTCAAGTGGGCCTTAGGAAGCATCACAATGAACAAAGGTAGCGGAGGTGATAGAATTCCCATTGTGCTATTTCAAATCCTAAATGATGATACTGTGAAAGTGCTGCACTCAATATGCCAGCATATATGGAAAACTCAGCAGTGGCCATAGGACTGGAAAAGGTCAGTATTCATTCCAATACCAAAGAAAGGCAATGCCAAAGAATGCTCAAACTACTGCACAACTATTGCACTCATCTCACACACTAGCAAAGTAATGCTCAAAATTCTCCAAGCCAGACTTCAACAGTACATGAACTGAGAACTTCCAGATGTTCAAGCTAGATTTTTAAAAGGCAGAGGAACCAGAGATTAAATTGCCAGCATCTGTTGGATCACCAAAAAAGCAAGAGAGTTCCAGAAAAACATCTCTTTTTGCTTTATTGACCGTGCCAAACTCTTTGACTGTGTGGATCACAACAAACCATGGAAAATTCTTCAAGAGATGGGAATACCAGACCACATTACTGCCTTCTGAGAAATACATACACAGGTAAAGAAGTAACACTTAGAACCAGACATGGAACAATGGACAGATTCCAATTAGGGGAAGGAGTATGTCAAGGCTGCATATTTTCACCCTGCTTATTTAACTTGTATGCAGAGTACATCACGAGTTCATTGGCTGGATGAAGCACAAGCTGGAATCAAGATTGCTGGGAGAAATATCAATAACCTCAGATACACAGATGACACCACCCTTACGGCAGAAAGGGAAGAGAAACTAAAGAACCTCTTGGAGAGTGAAAAAGTTGGCTTAAAACTCCACATTCAAAACATTAAGATCATGGCATCCAGTCTCATCACTTCATGGCAAATAGATGGGGAAACAATGGAAACAGAGACAGACTTTATTTTCTTGGGCTCCAAAATCACTGCGGATGGTGACTGCAGCCATGAAATTAGAAGACTCTCGCTCCTTGGAAGAAAAGCTATGACTAACCTAGACAGTATATTAAAAAGCAGACACATTACTTGACTGACAAAAGTCCATCTAGTCAAAGCTTTGGTTTTTCCAGTAGTCCTTATGGATGTGAGAGTTGGACCATAAAGAAAGCTAAGCACCACAGAATTGATGCATTTGAACTGTGGTGCTAGAGAAGACTCTTGACAGTCCCTTGGACTGCAAGGAGATCAAATCAGTCCATCCTAAAGGTAATCATTCCTGAATATTCACTGGAAGGACTCATGTTGAAGCTGAAGCTCCCAATACTTTGACCACCTGATGTGAAGAACTGAATCATTGGAAAAGACGCTGATGCTGGGAAAGATTGAAGGAAGGAGGTGAAGGGGACAACAGAGGATGAGATGGTTGGATGGCATCACCGACTCGATGGGCATGAGTTTGAGCAAGCTCCAAGAGTTGGCAATGGACAGTGGAAGCTGGTGTGCTACAGTCCATGTGGTTGCAAAGAGTCAGACAGGACTAGTGACTAAACTGAACAGGAGTGAGATGTTATCTCATTGTGGCTGTGATTTGAATTTCCCTGGTAAATAATGAGACTGAACATATTTTCATGTATTTATTGGTCACCTGTATATCTCTTTGGGAAAGTGTTTATTCATGTCCTCTGTCCATTTTTAATCAGGTTGTTTGGTTTTGTATGTTGTTGAATTGTAAGAATTATTTGTATATTTTAGATATTAACCCCTAACAGAGATATCATTTGCAAGTATCTTCTAATTATTTAAGACATTCTTAGAAGGTCTCCTAATAAAGAGACTTAAAATACAATAAACATTAAAGCTCGTGCACTCTCAACTTCACTATTAGTACTATCTTCATCACCAAAAGTTGTGGTTATAGCCTATGACACACCATGAGCAGGAGACAGAAAATTCTGTGGCCTGTGCCTCTGGGGATCCCAGTTACAGAAGCAAATATCACAGTTGTCAACAGTGACACAACTGAGATACTTCTCCAGTGGGAAAGGATCACCTCCCTTCTTTAAGGAAAGATAGCTTGCAGAACTGTGACATATTAAGGCATGAAGCCCAAGAGATAAACTGATTGGCCTAAGATTACTCAACAAAGGCCAATCGTACTCAAACTCATACTTGAATCCAACTTCTGCTTCCTTAAAATACAAAATTTCTACCATCAAGTTCTCTCTAAGAAAGATTACCGATTCTTCCTCCCCTCTTTCTTCTTTCTTCTCTCTCACATACATGTATATTCTATCTATATCAAGGTGTGTTTCCTTTTCTCTCCATCTGTGACAGCTGATGCCGGGAGGGACTGGGGGCAGGAGGAAAAGGGGACCATAGAGGATGAGACGGCTGGATGGCATCACCGACTCGATGGATGTGAGTTTGAGTGAACTCCGGGAGTTGGTGATGGACAGGGAGGCCTGGCGTGCTGTGATACATGAGGGTTGCAAAGAGTCGGACACGACTGAGCAACTGAACTGAGCTGAACTGATGACAGTAAAAAGAAGTAAAAGCCCTTTGATTATAATGTAAACTTATATTTTTTTCCTTCTTGATAGGTTTTCATATTTTTCTCTAAAAGTATTTAAAAGTACTACTCAAGTTGTTCTTAGTTGTCTAAAATGGCTTATACTGCCATTAGCTTCTATAGCACCATCATTAGAGAAATGGGCTGTACTTCTTTATAACCTTCCACATACAGCCAAAATAGGGTTGCTTTGAAGGGCAAGATGTCAAAAGCAGATAAAGCCTTTGTACTGTAATGAGCATAATGATGAATAATGGTACTTATGTGCAATAACTGATGCCCTGCCCATAAACAGCCTTTCCACCCAGATACTCTATTTAATTCAATAATATATTCCAGGTAATTTGTGGAACTAGATGAGAAATTACCTTAACCGAGAAGACTAACTGTGGAATTTACTAAAATATCCCATGTTGAAAATAATTACTGGAAGCAGAGTTTGCAGAAGTAAAATTATGGCATTAAAAATCCCCATTACAATAATTCACCTTCCAAGTGGCCTTACCCACAGCTGCTGTAGAAGAGAAGAGAGCACTGTGGCATGGAAGATGCTGGCAATAAAAGACAGGGTAATAATATTCCTGTACCAAGGTATTCAGTGTTTTCATGTTTAAGAACAGAGATGATAATCCATATAGTCTTTATCATCTTCCACCCTGCTGCTGCTAAGTCGCTTCAGTCGTGTCCAACTCTGTGCAACCCCATAGATGGCAGCCCACCAGGCTCCCCTGTCCTTGGGATTCTCCAGGCAAGAACACTGCAGTGGGTTTCCATTTCCTTCTCCAATGCATGAAAGTGAAGAGTGAAAGTGAAGTCGCTCAGTCGTGTCCAACTCTTAGCGATCCCATGGACTGTAGCCTACCAGGCTCCTCTGCCCATGGGATTTTCCAGGCAAGAGTACTGGAGTGGGGTACGATTGTCTTCTCCGATCTCCCACCCAGACCACTTCAAAACCCAATTGTTTCCCCTTACTATAGCTCATAGAAGAAAAAGAATAATCTTTGAAAAATGTAACATCAAATCACATCCTACCCCAATCAAATTATTTAATGGTTTTCCACCCACACTGGAATCATCAAAAATCCTTACAATGCCCTAAGGGACTCTAACAGAACTTACTTCCAGCCTATCTCTCAGACAAAGTCCCCTACTCTTCTCCCTTGCTGCTTCAGGCTAGTTATACCTGCTGTATTGAAAGTCCTTGAATACTCTAAGTTACTCCTGCCACAGTTCTTCCCCTGGAACTCATTTTCGCAGATTGCTTCCTTTCCACATTTAAGTAATCTGCATATGTTTCACCTCCAACTTCCATTTCTAGCAGTGTAGCAGCCTAACATCTTGAAAAAGAACCTTTCTGGTTTAGCTAAAACTGCTGAGTAATATATTTTTAAATTATTTTAATGAAGAAATTTTTATCAAGAAAAATTAATTTTCTATTTTATAGATAGTATATTTAATATTTACATTAGCTAGATAATATGTATATAATTATAAATACTAAATATTACATTTATAATATTCTAAAAATATATTATCTAGCTAACATGCTACAAAACACAGACATCCCTCAGATCTACAGATTCTCAAGTCCTTAGTCTGTAGCCCTGATTCCTTCTTATTCCTGGTTGTGCATCCTGCTGCTGCTGCTGCTACTAAGTCGCATCAGTCATGTCCAACTCTGTGTGACCCCATAGACGGCAGCCCACCAGGCTCCCCCGTCCCTGGGATTCTCCAGGCAAGAACGCTGGAGTGGGTTGCCATTTCCTTCTCCAATGCATGAAAGTGAAAGTGAAGTCGCTCAGTCACGTCCAAATCTTCATGACCCCATGGACTGTAGCCTACTAGGCTCCTCCGTCCATGGGATTTCCCAGGCAAGAGTACTGGAGTGGGGTGCCATTGCCTTCCTGTCTGCATCCTGAGGACTCAACAAACCTCAGAAGCTGCAGTAATATAGTATTGATTGAAAAAAAAAATCCACATAAAAAAGATCCATACTGTTCAAACCCATGTTATTCAAGGATCAATTTGAATTTAAAATATTTTTAACAATTTAATGGAGATTTTGTTTTTAAATCCCAGAAACCAAAAGAGTAAAGCAGAAACATTCATCTCAAAAGGTAAAAGAATACTGAAAAGAGTGTCCAACTTGAAGGCCACTGCTGATCCCTGATAGTCAAGATCTGCTCCAGCTTCTACAGTCAGCACTTGCCACATGTGTCTATACACACTGAAAATTTTAAATATTAAATAAAATTTAAAATGCAATCCTTCAGTTGCACAAGCCACATCCAAGTGTTCAATAAGCAGAGTGGCAGTGTAGCCCATGTTGGACTCTATAGATACAGAACATCATACAGGACAAAGTATTAATATATTTGTCCCAAGTGATTTCAGGTATAACAGACCCTCAGCCTGAGCCCTAGGGGAGTTCTTGTAGTATGAAAACACCACGAGGATGTTTCACTTTGAGGGAAAAAGTTTTAAGACCCAGACTATATACATAAATTCTTTTCTTTTTTTGCAAGTTAAGTTTTATGTGGGGTCAAGTGAGGACTGCGGCCCAGGAGACAGCACCTCAGATAGCTCCAAGAAACTGTTCCAAAGAGGTAGTGGGGGAAGGTCAATATATGTGATTTTTGGTAAAGGGAGAGTTCAAGCAATCAAGCTATATATTCATTCTTTACATCAAGTGTCGTTTCCATCAATAAAATTTTAGTTGGTGTTTTACAGTCATGTTAACACAAATAATTTAAACCTTCTTTATAAGCTTTATTATTTTCATTGTTCATTCTAATCTTTCTGTATCATAATTTTAACATTTGATTATATTTATGCCCAACAGAAAACTACAGGAAATGTATGAGATTCAGCACTCTACTACAAGTAAATCTCTATTAGTATTTTGGTTCATTTTCTTTAGGTTAGTTTATTTTCAGGTGTCCCTGGTGGCTCAGATGGTAAAGAATCTGCCTGCAATGCAGGAGACCTGGGTTGGATCTCTGGGTTAGGAAGATCCTCTGGAGAAGGGCATGGCAACCCACTCTAGTACTCTTGCCTGGAAAATCCCCATGGAATGAAACAAAATATTATATTTACAGCTACAGAGCCAACCTCCAGCACCTGCTTACCTCCATCTACCTTTTCTGAAATAACTGCTATCATACTCTCACATGTCTTGTTTTCTTTTGATCTGCTGTTCACTCGCTCAGCTCTTTGTGACCCCATGGACTGCAGCACGCCAGGCTTCCCTGTCCTTTGCCATCTCCCAGAGATCCTCAGTATTTGTTACTGTATCTATACTCAACACCTCTTTTTACTTACAACATTATGTTTACAAGACTTTTCTGTGTTGATATATTCAAATCTAGTTCATTTGTTTTCATTCTTATGCTTTTCATGGGACCAACAAACCACAATGTATTTTTTTATTCTCTTATTGCCTGTCAGGATTTCTTAGCCTTTCAACAAACAACAAATGATCCAGAAATTAGTATATTTGTACATGCCCACTAAAAATCTCTCCCTGATAAACAAGGTCCAGAAGTAAAACTTGAGTTTCAGAGAATATGTGCTGTCAACCTCACATGCAAATTCTACAGTTTTCCAAAGTGGTCATACCCATTTTCCCTTCCCTCAGCCAAGTTTTAAAGTTATTTTTTCTCCACATTATCACTCACAGTTGACATTATATTAGTAGATCTATTAATAAAATATATGTCATTGTTTCAGTGTACGTGCCTTAATTACTCAAGATGTTGTACATCTTTGCATATATTTTTTGGACATCTATCTTTCTTCTTCTGTGAATTTACTATTATATCTTGTAACTTACCATTATATATCTCTCTTTCTGCATTACTGATTTCAAAAAACATTTAATATATTCTGGACTTTAGTTTGTTGTTGGTAACATGAGTTGCAACTATCTTCTCTCAGTGTGTAAGCCTGCATTTTCATCTTTGTCACCTGTTATCCTACAAGTTTTGCCTCTTAATGTAGCAAAATATATCAGTATTTTCCTTCCCTTTTTGTGCTTTGTGTGTTTAAGAATTATCTTCCACTAATGATATAAAGATATATTCTTTCTTTGGTTAAAGTTTTAGAACCCTGCCTTTGATATTCAGATCTTTAACCCATCCAGAATATGTTTGTGAACGATGTAATATAGAGATCTAATTTTCTCTTGTACTATATAAATAGCCAATATTCTCAGAATTATTTGTTGACTAATTCCCCTTTTCTTACTGATTTTATTATCATCTCTCTCCTATATAAAACCCCCTAATGTATATTGGTCTTATTTCAATTTCACTCTTCTTCATTGGTTATCTGAGTAAATACCTCACAGTTTTAAATAGCTCAGCTTTATATTACTGTCTAACATATGATAAACTGATTCACCACCTACTTTTCTTTTTCCTAATCATCTAGGCTAAGGGCTCAGCTTTTTGTGTTGTGTCCCTCACACCAGTCAATCATTGGCTGCAGACTGCCCTCAGAATGGGGGGCTCCTAGCTTCCTAGGCATTTCTGGCCAACTTGGCTCCAGAGCCCAAAGGCAACACTGGAGAAGTGCACAGTTATAAGCCAGTAGCAGCAAATACTCACAGCAAACGATGAGTACACCGGCCTACCAGAAGGCATCTGAGTGGGGTACTAACAGTTCCTAGTGCAGGGTCCTGTAAGTAAATAGATGGCACATTCAAATTAGGATAGGTACTGTAATACAAAGGGGTTATTTATAAAGATGTGCTTGGGGGTTAGGTAAACTACAAGAGATACAACTGTTAGTATTTCTAGAACTTGGGGGATGAAGGGATAGAGTGGTTAGTGGAACCAAGAAAGAGCAGGTCAAGTAAGGAAGCTGCTTTGCGAGATCAATGACCTTCACAGCCCGAAGTGACTAGTCATGGGCGTGGGGCAGGGAAATACATATCCCAATTCCACTTTCCTTCCTTCCTCTGATCTCCTGATGGGTTCCCCATTTGCTAAGCCCAGTGAGAAGTTGGAGCAAGTTTCTAATAGTGTGCATATAGGACAGTCTCTGGCTCAAGGAAGGGCAGAGAAGGAATATGGTGTGGCAAATGGACAATGTCTTTACAAAAGCAAATCAATGATGTTTCAAATAAAAATGAGTCACCCTCTCTGAGCCATCTTTCCAACCCTATCTAAAATAATGTGCCTCCAACCTTTGACCTTTATCCTTTGTCACTCCTTTAGTCACTTACTCTTTTTCTCCAAAGCACTGTTTACATGAATTACATCAAAACTTCCACAAAATAATAAAGAAAAGCAAACACATGAATAGAAAGATGGGCAAAGTACAAAACTAAGCAATTCACCAAGGAAAAGAATAAATGTCGAACTACATGAGTAATGAAAGAGACGAAATGTATTGTAAAATATAATTTTCACTTAAACTGACAAATACTTAACATGGTAATTTCCAAGGTTAGGGTTTGAGGAAAACACATTCAGGTGGGAACTGGAAATCGGTATAACATTTCTGAAAAGTGAAAGTGAAAGTGAAGTCGCTCAGTTGTGTCCGACTCTTTGCGACCCCATGGACTGTAGCCTACCAGGCTCCTCCCTCCATGGGATTCTCCAGGCAAGAGTACTGGAGTGGGTTGCCATTTCCTTCTCCAGGGGATCTTCCCGACCCAGGGATCAAACCTGGGTCTCCTGCATTCCAGGCAGATGCTTTAACCTCTGAGCCATATGTATTCATAACTTTAAACATGCCACTTACCTAAGAGGTTAGGGATATACTCTAGGAAATAATTCAATATGTGCTCAAAGATAAGAATTATTTACAGTAGTTAAAAAGTGCCAACAAGCTATATGCTCAATAACAGGAAATAGCATATCAATTTCCCAAATTGTGTTCCTTTGACCACTAGTCTCATGAGATAAGAGATTCTGCTTAAAAATAATTCCACAGTCAACTAAATGTAAGAACTCCCTTGGAATGAAGGGGGAAATTTTTCAAGCTGGGCGAGCATGGCATGATCTGTGTGCGATTTTGTGTGCATGTTCAGTCGTGTCTGACTGCAACCCCACGGACTGCAGCCCACCAGGCTCCTTTGACCATGGAATGTATCAGGCAAGAATACTGGAGTGGGTGGCCGTTTCCTCCTCCAGGGGATCATGGCATGATCTACGGTTAGGACAAAAGCAAAGAAACTACTTGGATTCATCAGTGGATCAAAACCTACAACTTAGTCTCGTTCGCTGTGTTCCAACCATCAGAATTCACAGAAGCAGGCTGCCTATGAAGGGGGTTTAACACCAGGTCGCCACAGACTTGCATGTTTCCTGACAAGTGAGGGGGTGGGGTGGCCACCTTTCCTGCCACTCCCTAATTCCATTATTTTGGGGGTGCCCCCCCCAACACACCCTGGACCTGGCATGGGGCAGCCACCTGCTAGAACCATGCAGACAGCAGTTTTCCCAATTTTGGTAGAGGTTCTTGGGTCCCAGGGGAAGGAAAAACAGGAGTGGTAGGGCACTAACAGGAGAGGGAAAGAGTGGAGGAAAGGATAGAAACGTGTCAGAAACCAAGAAAAGGGACAACCAGCACCACTTCAGAACTTTGCAAAGGGGTGATTCCACTTCATCACTGCAGTGTCACTTCACACTTGAAGGCTGAGGGCTCACATCTGGTGTGAATTATCTACGCCTCTTGGTTTCATTTGCTTCTGTCTGCTTTTACGTACATTTTTGCTTTTTCTTACTGCTTTGTACCTTTGGGAAACTCAGACGGGAAAAAAGAAGTAATGATATTCAAACCCATCCACCATTTTATTACATTTTAGAGTGAAAGAAAAACATTCTTCACTGTGTTTCCATTGCAGAAGTACTTGCACAGATAATTGAATAAGCAAGCAGGGAAACTCTAAATGATTGTTTAATTCAGCACAATCAATTTGAGAAATTAAAAATTTTTTTCTGACCTTAAAACTCTCAAATGTGGGACCCCAGTCAATAAATTTGTTGATAAGTTGGTACCCATCTTTCTAAACATTTTTAAGAATACAGTTTTCCTTCTGAATTGACACAAACGATCCCATCCTGCTGCCTACAATTTACTCAGTGAGAAATGCAGAGTAAGGTCTATTTTTGGCTCCCTTAGCAAAGCTGCTTTATAGTATAATCTTTTTCTCTATGCTGCCTGGGATGGGTTAGGTGACATAAGATTCTTTCTCATTTCTAATTTTACAATGTCTTTCAGCAAACAGCATGTAAAACATTTTAATACAAGGCCATTTTCATTAAACATCTAGTACAGAATATGTCCCTGAATTAAAATAAACAGTAATAATACCAAAAAAGTTTGTTCATACAATAATAACAACCTTCCAAAATTACAGTGATTGTCATGCCCAGCAGTATAATACAAAATGCAGTTCTTATCTCCAAAGACACAGAATTTATTATTTTCCACCTACCTGGCATTTTAAAGCAATTGGAACCAGGTTTCTGAAAGAACAATTTAGTACCTTAGCTCTCATATACAAAAATATATTTTTCAGCATTGAAATGACTCATTCAAAGTAGCACTTCAACAAAACACTGTCCACCCTGCCCTGGTAATTATGTCATGTCTGGTGTGTACTAATTTACACAGTGTATTGTTTTCCTACATAATTAAGACTATTAAGCTGAATTCAGAGGCTGTCATACACCTATGACCCTTAATTAATTACACAAGCATGAAGAGAAGTTACTACCAGAGTCAGACCTTGCCTTCACTCTCCTGGTGGCAAGATGCTGAAGAAACAGGCAAGAAGGGTTGTCACCGGGAGATCTCCTTCAGTCACAACTATCTTTTCACCAGGAAACACTGCAGAGTTGTTTCCCAGAAAGTGGACACTTTAATTCAGTGCCCCACAATCTGTCACCATCGAACCACCAAGCATGACGAGTATATATTTTTTAAACATATAACGAGATTGGACACTTCTTCATAGTCTCATCAAGGTGGAGGATTTTCCAATGCACTTCCTTTGGGCTACCTTTGGATACCATCTTTCCAGGGTTCATAAGCTAAGTAAGGAGAAAGAGATGGCAACCCACTCCAGTATTCTTCCCTAGAGAATCCTGTGGATGGCGGAGCCTGGTGGGCTGCTGTTCATAGGGTTGCACCGAGTTGGACATGAATGAAGCGACTTAGCATGCATGCATGCATTGGAGAAGGAAATGGCAACCCACTCCAGTATTCTTGCCTGGAGAATCCCAGGACAGAGGAGCCTGGTGGGCTGCCACCTATGGGGTCACACAAAGTCAGACACGACTGAAGCAACTTAGCAACAGCAAGCTAGATAAGTCTGAGAAGGTACTTTCTCCATACTTTTTCTCTTCAAGACCCCCAATCCCCATATTCATCCAACATGTTAGACCTAAGCATCCTGTATGTTACCCACCTGTACTCACTAACACATATGAGAAGATACCCATTGACCTAGGCTGCAAGGGCCTTAAAGAATGATAACATTTCTACTTTCTTTCACACAACACCAATGCTGTGCTATGCACCCAGCACACCAGCCCAGGGCACTGCCCCAGAAGCACTGAAGGAAAGTAGGATATCCAAAAGTTCTGATCCTACATAGCTTTACTACCTAGTTAAAACGTCTTTCAAACAAGTCCTCAAAGCCTAACAACTCTTTAGACATAATCTACTAAAGTTCTCTGTGTTTTCTTTTGAATTTTCTATAAAAGTTTCTTTTTAAATGTTCTGAAGGTTTCTGTAAATTTCTATTACAAAATAAAGATATATTTGGTATTTCACAATGACTTAATCTGGGGCAAATTTTACTTCTCTCTTTCACTACTCATAGTGAATAGTCCATTATTACTTCTATACTAATTATTACAGGAGTAATAATCAAATCTGATTATTCAATTATCACTGCTGTACTAATCCTGTAATAATTAGTACAGAAGTAATAATCAAACCCTGCTGGTAAAACATATGTTCCAAAACCAAGATGCTATGTCAGGAGAAGAGGGGAGCTCACTGCCTGGAGAAATGCTATAAACCAGACAAATGCCAGGATATAGTACTATTCTGTGTATATTCCTGCAACATAATTAGGAGATCAAGTATAAGAAAATTCAGAACTCTTTAATGCACTTAAAATCACTGTCATGAAGCAATGGACGGCGAATTTGCATGTGAAAGACTGTGAACAGCATGTAGGAAGAATTGTGAAATTACTATAGTATTTATTATTATAACTTGGTGTCATGCCAGTCTCATTTTAGAATGAACTGTAAGAATAGATTAAATTAGTGCCATTTTCTTTCCTTGTTAACATCTTTGTCACAAGAGCAAGCTGTCAGAATTTTAGTATCTAATATAGTCCATGGATTATGTGATAGTTGACCATTTCTGAACTCTGGGCTTTCACTGGTTGTTCACACCTCTGTCCCTACAGGCATGTGGGTTGAACGCAGGAAAATAATAATCTTAAGAAACTAATCAGGTTGAAGAGATCCTGATAAAGGTAGGAAAGACAGAGTATAATGTTACAGTTTTTTTAAAGCATTTGACCTAAAACTTTATCTCCTAGGAAAATGCTTTCAACCAGTGCTGAAAGATACTGTTTGACACATGGTTGTAAAATAAGGGACTGCTCAGAGATGTGTAATCTTATTAGCATCCTTCTGAGTTTTTTCACTGTCATAAGATAATGTACAATGAACATTTCTCTGGGGGGTCAGGAGCACCACAGTGTAGTCGTCCTCAACACAAATGATCAGAATCTGATGATCTGTTACTTTATTCATGTGACTTTCTCAGTTACTTGTTCCCTGGGCCTCAGTTTCCACCTCTAATGTGGATGTTGTATTATTCAGGGTTCTCCTGAGAAATAGACTCAATAGAATATAAAAGGAGATGTATTATGAAGTGGCTCACATAACCACAGTCTGAGAAGTGCCACAATATGCCTCCTGCAAGTTGGAGACTCAGGAAAGGCAGTGATGTAATTTAGTCCAAGTCCAAAGTCTTAAGAAATAGAGATGTCGATGATATATATCTAAGCTGAAGGGCAAGAGAGACTGATACTGCACTGAGTCCACAAATTCAACTACTACTCTCACCCAGAAATACCTCCACAGACAAATGCAGAAACAATGTTTAACCAGATATGTAGGCATCCCCCAGTCCAGTCAAGCTGAGACAAAATTAACTATCCCAGATGTCATTTTCCACTGTGATTTTACTCTCCCATGATGATGACGATCATAAGATTTGGCTTGCCTAGGAGTGTCCAACTTTGGCAGTACTTGGTTTGAACTTTGCCTCAGTTTAATTATTAGCAGATGCTTCTTTCACTCTCAAAAGCATCTCAGTTTGAACAACACATTATATGATCACTCTACCCATATGCTTTCTTACAGCCACTCTGAAACTTTCACCGTTTACACTATATCATACTGACATGAGGATATGTCTTTGCTCCCCTACTAGATTATGACTTGAGGGCAGAATCTGTCCTCACTCATCTTTTTGGTTATCACAGGGCTTCACATGGAATATGTGCCCAAAATATATTTTCTAAACTAAGGAAAATACAGAGGGCTAAATCATGTCAGTGCCCAAATACAGTTATTAACACTTGTGAAAAAATTTGTACTAAAACTACATAATGCCTAGGAAGAAAAGATACTCATTTCATATTGAGAAGGTTGAACTTCACTGGAAATATCTTATGTAGCAGGTGAGAATTTTCAGTATGTACCTTGTATGAGGGCACCCAGCCAAGAGATGAGGGTAGCTGGAATGCAGCTTTACTCCATTTGCCATTTGATATGGTATTTGGGCTAGTGGAGACCTCCCCTCCCCCAACCTGACTTCCAGAAGCCAATTCAGGTTTTATACAGCCTGCAGCTTATACAAGTCGGGGGGAAGCTCTTTCAGAAAAAAATAAAATTACAAATACAAGATTAGGTATGAAAGTCAATATTAATTTAGGACATGAAATCATATCAAATTTAGAAAAGTTATTAAACTATCACCAAATCCATAATAACATAATATTTGTATTAACTGCTTGACATACATCTATAATACTCTTTCCCTTACTTTTTAGCTGCTGAGTACTTTAGCAATTCTTTGTCATGTGGACACCCAGTTTTCCCAGCACCATTCGTTGAAGAAACTGTCCTTTCCCCCTTAAGTGGCTTCAGTGCCCTTGCTGAAAATCAACTGACCACATACATGAGGGTTTATTTCTAGGCACTCAATTCCTTTCCATTGGTCTACGTGTATATCTTATGCCAGGACCACACTGTTTGGGTTACTGTAGCTTTGTACTAAGTTTTTAAATCAGGAAATTATGAGTTGTCCAACTTTGTTATTCTTCTTCACAATTGTTTTAGCTTTGAGTGTCCTTTGAAATTCTATATTTCATTTCAAATTTCAACACAGGACTATGGCATCTATTTTAACTATACACAGAAGTGATCACAAACAACATTAAAAAATCCCACTGAATCCAAAAAAAATCTGCATCCCAAATCAACTTTTGAGAACTGTTCAAAACCACTATGATGCCATGCTACTAGAGGGGAAGTGTGATGGGTGGGAAGCTGAAGTGCAAAGAAACAGACAATGCTGGTAAAATACCTTCTTTCAGCAAGTTTTGCAAAGATATATGTCCATATGAACACACTTCTGGGGCTCCATGAGAGTGAGGTACACTGAAATTTAGCTTCACTATAAATTTGCCTTTTCATGGTCCCATACTTTTTTTTTTTTTACAGAAACAGGAGACATGATTTGAAAGAATTTGAATAGAGAAGACTTTATGGGAATGTAAGAACAATCCTCAAACATCTAAATGACATCATAAAGAAGTAGGATTAGGATTTAACTCTGAATGGTGCTATTCTGGAGATACTGAATTTACTGGTTTCCATCTATGAACATGATTCATTTAATAATCTAAATCTTAGGGGTATATTTTGGATTTGCTTTTTACCTTCTAGCAGCTCTGTGAAAGAAAGAAGTAAATCCATTCATTCATCTGAGTATATCGACTGTACAATCTTGAACAACTAGGTGTGTGGCCAAAACTCTTAGCTCTTCAGTTAAGAACATTGTCGGTGAGGAAGTTCCCTTTTACATCTGTTTATATGTCCATACTCTAATCCCCTATTATTTATAAGCTTAAGAACATGAATTTTTCATCTTTATACCCTCACCACCTAGCTCAACACCAAGCCTACACTGGGTGCATACAGTAGGTACAAATATACGCATTTTTTAATCAGTTAAGGAATCAATCAATATTTAGGTTACTAATCCACAACTTTAATTTTGTGCTTACTATACACAAGGCATTATGTCAGAAAACATATCTCCAGTCCCTCAGGAATCATATTTTAAGGAAAGAGTTACAGGGAGAATATGACAGTTAATTCAAAGGAATTGAATGGCTCTAAAAGGCTATATAGTTTTTCCTGTGGTCAGGTATGGATATGAGAGGTGGACTGTGAAGAAGGCTAAGCACCGAAGAATTGATGCTTTTGAACTGTGGTGTTGGAGAAGACTCTTGAGAGTCCCTTGGACTGCAAGGAGATCCAACCAGTCCATTCTGAAGGACATCAGCCCTGGGATTTCTTTGGAAGGAATGATGCTAAAGCTGAAACTCCAGTACTCTGGCCACCTCATGAGAAGAGTTGACTCATTGGAAAAGACTCTGATGCGGGGAGGAATTAGGGGCAGGAGCAGAAGGGGACGACCGAGGATGAGATGGCTGGATGGCATCATGGACTCGATGGACGCGAGTCTGAGTGAACTCTGGGAGTTGTTGATGGACAGGGAGGCCTGGGGTGCTGCGATTCATGGGGTCACAGAGTCGGACATGACTGAGCAACTGAACTGAAAGCCAAATGAATAATTAGAAGCTGCATGACCACCAGTTTCTGACCAATGTCACATGTGCTCACATGTGTCTGAAGACTACAGAGTGCAGATGCTCCAGGTTTCTCTTAAAGAGTCATCATTCCTTCAGTGACAACATATGTGCCTACAGCGTGACAGCACCAGGCTGCTCCCTGCACTAGGACTGACACATCCCTTTCAAGTGGAGTTGCTGTCTAGCTGAACTAGATACATGCAGTCACAACTACAAGATGACACTGGGATTCAGCTGCACCAGTGAGCAGCTAATGCTCTTTCCCTGTTATGTTGATCGGGTTTATGTGTCTTGCCATTTGAGGATGGCAGCAGCTACCCAGGTGAGTAATTTGAGATACCATTCAAGAAAGAGATTCAGATAGCACTCAGCAACACCAGTCTATTCTGTTAGCACTGTAGGTGCTAACCTGGGACTTCAAAGCAGAGAGAAATTGAGACTTGCACAGAAATATTTTTAGTTAAATTGTTACAGACTGGATGTTTGTGTCTCCCAAAAATTCATATGTTGAAACACTGTTTCCAATATGAAAGTATTTGGAGGTAGGACTTCTGGGAGATAATTAAGTCATAAGGGTAGAGTCCTCATAAATGGGATTAGTGCCCTTATAAGAAGCAGCAATAGAATTAGCTAGCTGTATTTCTTCCCTGTGAGGACACAATGAGAAGGTAGCCATCTACAATCAGGAAAAGGGCCCTCCCCAGAACCTGACCAAGGCTGGCACCCTGATCTCAGACTTCCAACATCCAGAAGTGTAAGAAATAAATTTATACTGTTGATAAGCCTCCTAGTTAATAGTATTTTCATTCTAGCAGCCTAAACTGCATAAGACAATTGTTCTTACATTTTGATTTTTCTTTTATGTTTGTGCCAACTTTGACCTTGAAATATTAACCATGACCAGTCAGTACACATGCTCTTTGAGGAGGAGGTCCATAAAATATTAGAAGCCAAAGTTCAACTGAGAGCAACACCAATCCAAATTTCAGATACTCTAAGAGTGGGACTAAGAAAGAAAAATGATAGGAGAATAAAGCCACATAGAAATGGATGCTGATTATTTGGGTTAGACTGAAAAGAGAAAGCAATGCTTTACTACATACAATCAACTTGATACATTTCTTAAAATAGAAATGTATATGTTTTAGATTTATAAACTTCAATATTTAAAGAGAAAGGTTTAACTGTTGCATCACAAAATAGATGGTTGCTAAGTTTAATTGAAATAAGAAGAGGAAGTTGTTAGCGGAGTTTAGAACAAAAGGTACCCTAGATAACAGATGTGTGGCTGAGGGAATGCTGGCAGCCCTGGTTTGACATCACAGCTCTGCCCCTTTCTAACTCTTTAAGTTTGAACACGTATTTAACCTCTGAGACTCAATGGGAGGAAGGAGGATTATAATATCTGTGCTCAATATTATCATATAGAATGTCCTATTTCTACTTTAATTGACTTGGTATCCTAAGGTGGCACAGTGTTAAAGAATCTGTCTGCCAATGCAGGAGACTCAAGAGATGCAGGTTTGATCCCTGGATTGGGAAGATCCCCTGGAGTAGGAAATGGCCACCCATTCCATTATTCTTGCCTGGAAAATTCCATGGACAGAGAAGCCTGGCAGGCTAGAATCCACGGGGTCCCAAAGAGTCTGACATGACTTAGCAACTAAACAATACTGAGTGCCTATTATTATATCGTAAAACCGATAAGAGCATACGTGTGTACTGTCCAGCAACAATAAGTATTTAACCCAAACAGGCAATCCTGGACCCTCTAGAAAATTATTCCATATAGTAATTTGTTATTAGGTTCATTGGGAAGTGCCATTTGTGAGACCCCACACAACAAAACCGTTAATCAGAACTAACCACGGAATAAGATAAAAGCCTGAAGCTAGCTCAGGGCAGAAGCAGCCTGTTACAATCAGAATGTATTAAAACTGTGGACACGGCAATTTCTTGTGAAGGCTGCAGGGGAGGGGTGAGGCCGTAAGCAAACAAGTTTTAAAGATCATAGACAATATGCTCTTCAAATGAACCTAAGTAAATGCCTCTTGCAAGGTCAGATCAAGGGTGAAGAAATAAGAATTGGCCAAACACTAGAGCAATTTCCAGCTAAATAAAAAGCCAGATATTCTTTTCTTCACTGACAACAAAAAATACACTGAGACAAGGGGGTTGAGCATTGATGCCAAAAATGTATTTTCCATTCTTTGAGGCTTCTAAAGTCTCTTCTTTTATCCATTTTCTATTTTTCCTTGTATTGCCACTCTCTGTTTTTGTCAATGACCTTTCTTCAATCCAACTCAGCCTCCGTCTAATGGCCTGAAGAGGACTTCTTCACATGATGGAAAGCTTTAGATTTAAGATCTCCCTCCTTCATTAGAGAGAAAAGTGAACAGCCTCTATGTGCTGGGTGTTAATGAACGTGGAGAAAGATTTTTTTTGTATGTGTTTTACACATTATGTTCTTGACTCCTAGAGGTGCTACAATAAATTGCCGCGCTTCATTTACAAGGAGCCGTAACAGAAGCAAAATGAGAATCTGGCGACAAATTGCTTCTCAGTCACCCTGGGTCAGGCAGTCGGGGCTAATGAGAAGAGGGGCTCTAATTTTAAACTCCTCCTCAACCAAGCCATTCCTGCATTAATGTTCGCTGTTGTAAATTGTAAAGTCAAATGAAGGAGCACTGTTGAAAATTAACCAGTATTTTTATCCTTTGAGTACCCAATAGCGCATATTTTGGCTTCCAAAGCTGGTGGTTATCGAAGGCCGCTCGGCGTACAGCAGGGGCGCCAGCCTCCCCCGTGGATTTCCCCCTCCTTGACACACCACCACTCTCCTAATTCCTACTCCTTTTACATCCATGCCTTCTTACCACCTTCACAAAGAAAAATCCACCGGCAGAACTTAAGTCGTACAGTTTTCAACAAGATTATAACGTGGCCTGTAGGAGCAGGGTTTGAAACCAGCCTTTGTGGTCCATTTACCAAAATACCATATACAGGCATTAAAAATTAGAGAATTATTATATCCATTTAGTCCTGCTGCATGCTTAATGATCTGTAATTGTGTATATGGTGGAAGAGCCAGTAAATCACCAACTTTGTGAGGGCTGGGAGCACTTTGTCCCTGGAAGCCTAAATCAGAATTTGAACAAATAATGAGAAACCCAGGCAGCACCTGCCTCTCACAAAGTACTTTCCTAAGCCCACATTTTGTCAGTTTATAAAAGCAAATAGCAGGCAAAAAGAGACGCAGGAGAAAGGGAGATATTTTATTCAAGTATGCAGTAGTTTGACCCTACATGGATGGCTAGGCAATGACTCAAAATTCATTGTTTTTTGGGGCTTTGGGTCGTGTGTTTTAAGTGAGTACTAATGAAATGAAGTTCCTCTCATGTGTAACGTGTCTGTCCGGGTGCATTCCTCCATGGAATCACTACATAAAATACAAATTAACCACACTACCCTAGTCTAATCATTGTAATCAGTTATGTTTTCATGTGTACATTACTGATATATAAGGCTGTTGTAGTTCTTGTGTGTGGTTTAATTGCTTGTTTTTGCATATCTTGTGTGATTGATGATGTTCTAGAAATCTTTTCCCCTAAAGGAGACTTTGTAAATTACTTTGTTTAGATGCTAATGATTGTATTTCATTAGTGGCCCTCTCATCCAGAATCATCTTTAAATGAATGAATATGCCATAATTAAAAATCTGAATTATGAATTACTTTGAAAGGAGACAACATTGTCCCGATTTCCCACTGCGACACAGTGTTATTTCAATTATGTAAATATGTTTAATCATTCCCCTTTTGTTTTTCTAATTATTTAATATTAATGTTGCTTTACCCCTTTATTGCTACAAGAAGGGATATGGCATCTTAAATGAGAGTACTTAGACAAGTGATACACAGATGACTAGATTAAAGCAGACATTATCAGAATGCATAACCCATTTCAAAAACAAACATGCTATTAACATTCATACTAATATAGCAACACTGGCTATAATTGCACTTCATGAGTGTTTTGTCTGTACAAATCTAATGTATTCACAATGAACAATTTCCAATTATTGTTGTTTTTTCTTATAGAAAGTCTAAAACCCCTGGTGAAAGTTTCAATTATCTTGAGGTGTACATCTGAACCAACTATAAGACCGCCATTTTTTTCTATAGAAGGAAATTTGCAATTGCTCAAGAACTACAAGACTGGATGGATCCAACTTTTACTTATCCACCTTTGAATCTTCAAAAAAAAAAAATGGGGGCAAAAAAAATGTGTTTTGAAGCACCGCTTCCCGCCTTTTTTTTAAACTTACTGCCTGAAGTAGGAGAAATATTAGGAAATTTACTCTTTCACTCAGCAGCTCTCACACAAGCCTTCAAGAAGCTACACTTATAAAAGAAGCATGAACTTAGCAGAGGAGAACCCTCCAGAGGGGCCATCACATATGACAGTCAACTTTATACATTCACACTTCAGACATCTTATTCAAACCAATTGCAGAAGGCTGGTTTGTTCTTTAGAAAACACTGCAGTAACTTTAATTTAGACATTTCTACTTTAGTGCAGCTAGACTACACAGGAGTATGTTCCTCTACCATTTAGTAATTTAGATACTTTCAATATTATTGCTAACTGACTCTTGAAGTATAAGAGCCTTAATTATGGTGGTTTAATAGTTTATGCTTAAATATTGTTATTTGTAAACTAACAGTGGGAAATGCTACAACTTCCCCATGTTTCTTTTTTACTTCAATGTTACAATAAAATATGCCATTGTTGATTGACTGAAGTTTTATTAATAATATTCATAATATGAAGATTATAATTAAAATGTTTGGTGTTTCTCTACATTTTAAAAGACCTCCTTTCCCAACCAATATTTTTTTCTAATCTAAACCCTTAACTTTGGCAATCATGGGAACAAGGATTAGAGATTAATATTTTATCTGATAATACTTGCACACAAACATACAAATTTGTT
This sequence comes from Madoqua kirkii, assembly GCA_006408675.1. Lineage (NCBI taxonomy): Eukaryota > Metazoa > Chordata > Mammalia > Artiodactyla > Bovidae > Madoqua > Madoqua kirkii. Next base: position 25,153 of record SJYC01136250.1, read on the forward strand.
ACAATAAAATATGCCATTGTTGATTGACTGAAGTTTTATTAATAATATTCATAATATGAAGATTATAATTAAAATGTTTGGTGTTTCTCTACATTTTAAAAGACCTCCTTTCCCAACCAATATTTTTTTCTAATCTAAACCCTTAACTTTGGCAATCATGGGAACAAGGATTAGAGATTAATATTTTATCTGGATAATACTTGCACACAAACATACAAATTACTTTGCTTCATCATGGGCTACACCCAAAAACATTCAATGACATCATTGTGTTTGGTATCTGTTCAGTTCAGTTGCTCAGTCGTGTCCAACTCTTTGCGACCCCATGAACTGCAGCACGCCAGGCCTCTCTGTCCATCACCAACTGCTAGAGTTTACACAAATTCATGTCCATTGAGTCGGTGATGCCATCCAACCATCTCATCCTCTGTCGTCCCCTTCTCCTCCTGCCCCTAATCCCTCCCAGCATCTCAATCTTTTCCAGTGAGTCAACTCTTCACATGAGGTGGCCAAAGTATCGGAGTTTCAGCTTCAACATCAGTCCTTCCAATGAACATCCAGGACTGATCTCCTTTAGGATGGACTGGTTGGATCTCCTTGCAGTCCAAGGGACTCTCAAGAGTCTTTTCCAACACCACAGTTCAAAAGCATCATTTCTTCAGTGCTCAGCTTTCTTCATAGTCCAACTCTCACAATCATACATGAACAGTGGAAAAACCATAGCCTTGACCAGACGGACCTTTGTTGGTAAAGTAATATCTCTGCTTTTTAATATGCTAGTACACAGACAAAAATAAAATTATATTTATTCATAAGTTATAAAGAAATTATGTAAATTATTTTCTACTTAATTTAATGCATTTTATTTCTATCTTTTCTCTCATTGAGAAAAAAATTATACTCAGGGACTATTTATCCCCCTCTAATTAACAGAAACTTTTTATTAAGACAGTGTTTCATAACTGTCTCTTATACACATCTAGATGTGTATAAGAGACAGACCTTGCCCTAAAGGAAAGATCTAATTAGCAGCATGCTTCAATATAAAATTTTAAATCTATTCCGATTATTATTTATACCCATTTTCATGTCATCTCTCTTGAGTTTGCCACAGTTACATAAAGGTAATTGACTCAGTGAATCATAAATAAACATAGCAATTATTTAAGTTACTTCTGATGTTAAGATACTGAGAATGAGAAAGTTACAGATACTAGAAATCTCAAAATCAGAACCCAGTGAACTTAAGAATCTGTTGATAAAGTACAATGACAAAATCATAATAAAGTTGTTTCAATGTCACTGAAGGTTTAAGCTAACATTTGCTCACCATATATTAGATATTCTCTAAACACACACTGGTGGCAAGAGGTATTAAAGACAATTTGACCATCTTCAAAGTTTTAAAAATCCCAAATTGCATTACACCTCCAGAATAAACCTGAAAATGTACTGCTACTAAGATATCTTAAGAAGCTATTATATAAAGATTCTGAACATTTCACTTTATAGATAAGTTTTGGAATAGTATTTCCCTAAATGCAGGAGACACAAGTTGATCCCTGGGTCAGAAGACCTCCTGGAGAAGGAAATGACTAACCCACTCCAGTATTCCTGCCTGGGAAATCTCATGGACAGAAGAGTCTGGCTAGGTTACTCTAGTGGTTGCAAGAGAGTCCTATATGACTTGGCTACTAAACAACATCAACAAACTATCAATATGTGCAAAACAGTTTTCTTTTTGATCTAGATTTTTCACTTTAGACTACATTTGCTCTGGATCTGATAAAGAACACTGATAAGATTTTTTATATTTTACCTTACAAAAATATAAACAAAAATTTAAGTTTCCTTTAATAAA
>SJYC01136251.1:0-26814 GCA_006408675.1 Madoqua kirkii
CTAAGTAGCCTAGTGGCCTGATGTCAGTTACCAGATGGAGAAAGAATTGATAACAGAGGTACACCTGCACTTGCACAAGCCTGGCATTTCAAGGGGATGATACCTTCCTATAGGGTCTTATCAAACACGCTCTGAACACAAACCAGAGCCATAGAAAGGGTCCTAATCTCAGCTTTCTAGAAAATTCCTCCCTTAGAAGTGCTAAACCCATGGAAAACAACTTAGCAAGATCCAAGTTCAGGCACCCATACTATCCTTCTCACTCCTACTCAAAAGGCCAGCCTGAGGCAGTTACACCATGATTTATCATTACAGTTATGGAAAAGCAAGGTAGAAGGGAGCCATTTATCTCTCCCCCTGAGTTCATTCATTCAACAAATATGATTGAAGGTATACAGTGAGCACTCAGTCATAGCTGCTGAATGAATAAAGAAAACTCAAAGGAAATAAAAGATGCTTCACACTACTGTGCATTCCTGCAACAATGTATGAAATTAGTTGCTCTCATCCTAACACTTAGTAGTGTCAGTGTTTTTTTAATTTTAGTCATTCTAATAGATATATAGTAGTAACTCCTCATGGTTTTATTTCCCTAAGTGGCTAATGATGTCAAACATCTTTTCATGTGCTTATTAGTTTTCATTATATCCTCTTGGTGAAGTGCCTTCCATGCATTTTTATCTGAATTATAAAATATAAAATCTCAGTCATAGCTGCTGAATGAATAAAGAAAACTCAAAGGAAATAAAAGATGCTTCACACTACTGTGCATTCCTGCAACAATGTATGAAATTAGTTGCTCTCATCCTAACACTTAGTAGTGTCAGTGTTTTTTTAATTTTAGTCATTCTAATAGATATATAGTAGTAACTCCTCATGGTTTTATTTCCCTAAGTGGCTAATGATGTCAAACATCTTTTCATGTGCTTATTAGTTTTCATTATATCCTCTTGGTGAAGTGCCTTCCATGCATTTTTATCTGAATTATAAAATATAAAATATGTAATTTTCAAACATTCTCAATTTGTAGCATGTCTTTTCATTCTCATAAGTGTCTTGACACAAGAAAACTTAAAAAAAATTAAATCAAATTTATCTATTTTTTCTTTTGTGGTTTGTGCTTCTAGTGTCACATATATAAACTCATTACCAAACCCAAGGTCAACATAGATTTCTTTTTATGCTGTCGTCAAAAATTTTTATAGTTATATTTACATTTATATCTACCCTCTATTCTAAGTTTGTTTTTGTATAAAGTATGAGGTTTACATCAAGAAATTTGATTTCTTTTTAAATATGACTGTGCAACTGTTCCAACATCATTTGTTGAAAAGACAATCCTTTCTCCATTAAATTGCCTTTGCATCTTTGTCAAAAATCAATTAGCCATATTTGTGTGTGTCTATTTCTGGATTCCCTATTCTCTTCCATTGATCTATATGTCTATTCCTTTGCCAATACTATCTTGAATACTGTAGATTTATAGTAATTTTTTAAATTGGGTAGTGTGCTTTTTCAACCTTTATTCTTCCTTTTCAAAATTATTTTAGCTATTCAGGTGTCTTTACATTTCCATACAAATTTTAGAATCACTTTCTCTATATCTGCAAAAAAATTCTATTGGGATTTTGATTAGTACTACATTAAATTTACAGATTAATTTGGGAACCACTGATATCTTTACTTCTAATCCATTAAAAAGGTAGGCCTCTCTATTTATTTAGGTTTTCTTTTATTTCTTTCATAGGATTCTTTTAATTTTCAGTATACAAGTCTAGAACATATTTTGTTAGATTTATACACAATATTTCATTTTTTAAAACATTTTAAATGATATTGACTTTTAAATCTTGGTTTACAGTTGTACATTGCTAGAATTCAGAAAAAAAAAAAGATTGATTTCTTTGCATTGACCTTATATTCTCTAGCCTTGGTAAACTCATTAATTCTAAAAGTTTTTCACAGATTTTCCTCCATAAGCAATCATACCTGAGAATAGGAACAATTCTTTCTTCCTTGCCAATCGATATACCTGTTTTTTTCCCCTTTTATCTTTTTTCCTTTTTCTTATCTTATTGCACTGGCTAAGACTTTCAGTATAATGTTAACATAAGTGAGAGGAGCAGAAGTTTTTGCCTTTTTCCCAATCTTAGGTATAAAACATTTGGTTTTCCACTATTAAGTATAATATTATCGGTAGACTTTCTTGTAGATACCTTTTATCAGGTTAAGGACATTCCCTTCAACTCTAGGTTGCTGAGCGTTATTACTGTAAATAAATATTATGTTTTCCCAAAGGTTTTACTTCCTCAGTTGATTCAATTTTGTGGATTTTATTTTTGAAATTGTTAATAAGGTGAATTACATTGACTGATTTCCAAATATCTGGCGTATGATTCTTTTCGTATGTTGCTGAATTCAATTTGCTAATTTTTTCTTGATTTTTTTTTTTGCAAGTATGTTCATGAGAGATAATGCTCTGTAGGGTCTTTTGGTAATGTTTTTTTCTGAATTTGCTATTAGTGTAGCATTGACCTAATAAAATAAGTTTGAAAGTATTCCATTTTCCTGTAAATTGAATGGTTTAAATTCTTCATTTTCCCCATGAGTACAGTTTTGACTTTACATGATACAATCATGCTAAATCACATATACATAAGATAAAAAGAGAAAACAGAAGAAGCAGGATCTGTGAACTTTGGAATCCCTTATGAACTGGCCGATTGCTTTGCTGTATAGGAGAGAATGTTGATTTGTCTGCTCATACTCCCTTAGGGTCAGTTCAGTAGCTGAGTCACGTCTGACTCCTTGCGACACCACCGACTGCAGCACGCCAGGCTTCCTTGTCCATCACCAACTCCCAGAGCTTGCTCAAATTCATGTCCATTGAGTCGGTGATGCCATCTAACCATCTCATCCTCTGATGTCCCCTTCTCCTGCTGCCTTCAATCTTTCCCAGCATCAGGGTCTTTTCCAGTGAACTGCAAGAAGATCCAACCAGTCCATCCTAAAGGAAATCAGTCCTGAATATTCATTTTTAAGACTGATGCTGAAGCTGAAATTTCAATGCTTTGGCCACCTGATGTGAAGAACTGACTCACTCCCTTAGCTCAGGAGCTGGGAACAGTGAGGAAGGGCATTGATAAACAGGGAAAAGAGAAAAGCCAATGACATTTTTGCAAGTGGTTAAGGTTTTCCTGGATATAATTATAACTCATGAACAAGTTGCCTATTCATATTCATCAGCTGACCATTATTATCATTATGTGACTCAACTTGCTAATGTACTCAACAGTCAAAATGGAGTTGTTTGTATTAATGGAAAATAAAACCAAATTCAATTATGTCTACAATTATGTAGAGAAAATATTATGGACTGAGAAAAGTATTCCTATAACCAAGGTTTAGTCCCATGGTGGAAACAGTATGATTTTACCCTCTACCAATGTAGGAAAAAAGTCACATATTGAACAGAAGTTAATATCTTGTTTTTGTACAGAACTTAATACGTTTTCTAATATATTCACATGTCCTCACAAGGATAATCCTGTGAGATCATAAAGAAGACTCTCATTGTACACATTCTAGAATATTGAAATCTAGGGCTCAGAGAAGATGAATGCCCTGTCACAAAGTGTCCAAATGGCTCCTGGTTCTACCTGTACTCTCTCCCCACACCCTGCTACTGTTAACATCACTCTTCCACTGTAAGTGTCAGGCTTTATTTCTGAAAATTCCTGTGATAAAACTGTGGAAATAAGTTGATTTCCACTTAATGAACTCTATGGTGTTACTCACATTCTCTCTTTTAGACAGATTGGGATTTGTTTTCAAAATTAAATGTGCTCAAAAATCTATGCTTCAAATTTATTTGAAAATCAACATGTGTAGACTATTTTCAGAAACTGAAACTCTATCTCATTCTCTAGCTCAGTATTTGAAATAAGTGTGGTGTTGGACCAGCCACCTAAATCCTTTAAGCCTCAGTTTTCTCACCTGCAGACTCAAGATATAATACTACCAATACCTCTCACAAGATTACCATGAGGTTTATACATGACATTGATTAATAAGCACTCAGCCCAGTGCTTGGTAGCAAGTGACACAACCAGGATTTGACCCAACTTTCCTGCTCTAAACCACATGTTTAATCTCTGCACTATAACTGCTTTTCTGGGATATTTGACAAATAGGAATTGAAGAATAAATTGGAGCCAAATTGGGGAGAATACAGCATATTAAGACAAAATATTTGGGCTATAAACCATAGAGTTGGAGCCAGTGGATACTTTTATACAGAAATTCATCTGTTAAAATAAGAAATCTAGGAAAACTATTCTGAAGACATGCATGGATAGAATGGATGGAGTAATGGTATGTGAAATTTGATTTATTAGAAAGATATTTCACTTTTTAAATTATTGATAATATTAATACAATCAAGCTGATAATTATGAATACAATATTTTTATAGCAAGACAATATTTTTCTAATTTTGGAAGAAGTCAAATTAATTCATCATTTCCCTTAATTATCAATTCTTACCTTTAGAAATAGATCTCTAAATACTCTCTATGCCAAAAGAAAGCTAAGATGAGAGTGAGTAACCAACCAACTGAAGAGATAGCTCACAAAAAGAAAAATCAAACACAATTTTGGAGCTAGCCTTAAGAAACCAGTTTCCAAGAGGAATATAAAAATACAATATAAAACTGTAACCTTGATATATGCAGATAACTTCTATTTTCAGTTCAGTTCAGTCACTCAGTTGTGTCTGACTCTTTGTGACCCCAGCACACCAGGCCTCCCTGTCCATCACCAACTCCTGGAGTTCACTCAGACTCATGTCCATCGAGTCCGTGATGCCATCCAGGCATCTCATCCTTGGTCGTCCCCTTCTCCTCCTGCCCCCAATCCCTCCCAGCATCAGAGTCTTTTCCAATAGTCAACTTTTTGCATGAGGTGGCCAAATACTGGAGTTTCAGCTTTAGCATCAGTCCTTCCAAAGATTTAGGGCTTCTCTGGTGGCTCAGTGGTAAAGAATCTGTCAATGCAGAAGACACAGGTTCAATCCCTGCTCCAGGAAGACCCCACAGGCTGCAGAGCAACTAAGCCCATGTGCTACAGTACTGAGCATATGCTCTAGAATCTGGGAGCCACAGCTGCGGAAGCCTGTGTGCCCTAGATCCTGTACGCTGCAAGAAGAGAAGTCACTGCAATGAGAAGCCCATGTACCTAGTGAGTCGCCCCTGCTCACAGCAACCACAGAAAAGCTTGTGTAGCAATGAAGATCCAGCACAACCAATAATAAATAAATTACTTTTAAAAACAGAAATAAAAATAGGTTTATAATAGCACTGGAAAATTTAGCTCTCTCTAGTTTTTACCACTTAAGCATGAAGGCCATTTTTAAAATATTTATTCAACAGAACACTTAAAAGTATTATAATGAAGGTACTTCTGGTATCTGCTCATTAAAGAAAGTAATTATAAAAAGTTACTATCATTTACAAAAGCATCAACATGTATCTTTTAAATAGCATTGTATGTATGTGAAGGTGTGTCATTTAATCAATGTACATACAATGCCCAACATTTTTATAAACTCAAGGGCACTTTATAAATTCAGAGTCACTCAGGATATTGAAAATCTCTAAATTATTCTGTAATAAAACAATACTACTTTCAAAAAACATCAAGACCACCTCTTGTTGCAAACTGTAGAAAGAATAAAAACAAAATTCTCTTTTCAATACAATGAAACTGTTAATACTAGTGAGAGTTCTCTAAAAAGTTACTACATTTACAAAAGCATCAACATGTATCTTTTAAATAGCATTGTATGTATGTGAAGGTGTGTCATTTAATCAATGTACATACAATGCCCAACATTTTTATAAACTCAAGGGCACTTTATAAATTCAGAGTCACTCAGGATATTGAAAATCTCTAAATTATTCTGTAATAAAACAATACTACTTTCAAAAAACATCAAGACCACCTCTTGTTGCAAACTGTAGAAAGAATAAAAACAAAATTCTCTTTTCAATACAATGAAACTGTTAATACTAGTGAGAGTTCTCATAGTTCTTTCCAAATAGCAATATTCTTCATCTACTCTACTGCTCTCTCCCCATCTTCTATCAATATTTGTTCTGGGGGCTAATTTAAAATCTTAGGGTCATTCATTTTATTTATTCTCTTAACATTTACTATGAGCGTAATAGGTTTCTGGCAGAAATAATGAGCTAACCAGTCCTAGTCCTTGCCTCAGAAAAGTAACATTCTAAAAATGACAAACAATATTCCAACTATAAGACAAATATCCCTGATAGTACCATGAGGGAAAAGTGCAAAGTGCTAGGAGCATGGAGGGCAGCAGAACTTGAGAGAATTTCAGACTGGAAGTTGGTCAGAGAACTCCCCTAGTAAATGACTTTTGAGCTAAAATTTGAAGGATGAGCAGGTGGTACTAGTAAAAATAAAATACGTGAGGAAAAGCATTATGTCACTGAAAAATTAAAAGGTCAGTGTATCTGGCTTCATTAGTAGGGTGGATCCACAGACAAGAACCAGGTTATCAGGGCTCTATAAGTCACAACAAGGTATTTGGTCTTGATCTTCAAAGCAATGAATGGGAGCCTCTTCTGGGTCTTTTATTTACCAACTGTAGGATCAAGACAATTCATTTATTCTCTCTGTGCCTTATTTTCCTCTTACATTAAGTAAAAATAAAATAGTAACTACCTTGTATGAATATAGTGGACTTCCCTGGTGGCTCAGATGGTAAGGCATCTGCCTACAATGTGGGAGACCCGGGTTCGATCCCTGGGTTGGGAAGATCCAACCAGGAGAAGGAAATGGCAACATACTTCAGTATTCTTGCCTGGAAAATCCCATGGACAGAGGAGCCTGGTTGACTACTGTCCATGGGATCGCAAAGAGTCAGACACGACTAAGCAACTTCACTATTCACTCACTATGAATATAGTGATGATTAATGAGATGGTAGAGGCCTAACCTTTGGCACAGAGTCAGACACACAGTAAACACCATTTAATGTTAGCTATTTTTATAACAGTGTTATATTTTTTCTCTTTTGCCTTTGTTGTATAGCCTCTCAGTTGTATAGCTTTTTCCAAGTATACTAATAAGATCTTTACTTTCCATTCTACTGTCACCCTACTGGACAGACAGGGACCCATTTTCATGTTATTTGGTTCACGAAAGTCCAAAAACCTCATGTATATAGGGATGGAGGAAGGAAGAGAGAAATGAACTTGTAACCAATCAAAAGTCTTGAAACAGAGATGAGTGTCAAGCTCAGTCAACAGGGGACTTCTGCCCACTGTGGAGAGAAAACCCTCATCTTATGCCAGTAAGCTCAACAATAATCATCACTCTTGGTGATACTAAGGTGAAGTTCTCCTAGCAGTAGAGGCTGGACTGACTCTGGACACAGACTCCTGCTCTTTGCATGTTATCTTCAGGCCTAGTTCCATTTTCTCAACCCCACCAATCTTTCTCTCTCACCTGATCCTGTCCCTCATGCCCCAGACTAGAAAATCTTTCACAAGTGCAAGGAGGCATGTTAGCCAGAATTATTAATCATGATCACTGGAGCAACAAGTGCAAAAATCCCAGTGGCTTAACACAAGGCTTATCTCTCATTCACAGCACAGTTCAATATGGGTCCTTGGCCCTCTTGACCAGCTACTCCTTAAGTCTGGGGAACCAGGTTACTTTCATCTTGTGGCTACACAATGTGGACTTTCAAGGCCACTGAAGAATAGCGAAAGAAGACTAGCACTTCTTCTAGTCTTAGATACAAGATGCTTCTAGACACAAGATACCTTTAGAAGATACAAAATGTTTTTAAAGATCAAGTCTGGGAATTTCCCTGGCAGCCCAGTGGTTAAGAATCCACCTTGCAATGCAGGCGACATGGGTTTATTCCCTGGTCAGGGAACTAAGATCCCACATAACCTGGAGGAAATAAGTCTGCACACCACAGCTAGGGTTCACATGAAAGATCCACGTGAGCCAACAAACATCCTGTGTGCCACTGCTAAAACCTGATGCAGCCAAATAGAAAGGATCAAGTCTGAAAATGCTGCTGCTAAGTCACTTCAGTCATGTCCAACTCTGTGTGACCCCATAGACGGCAGCCTATCAGGCTCCCCCATCCCTGGGATTCTCCAGGCAAGAACACTGGAGTGGGTTGCCATTTCCTTCTCCAATGCATGAAAGTGAAAAATGAAAGGGAAGTCGCTCAGTCATGTCCTATTCTTCACGACCCCATGGACCCCAGATTTTCCAGGCAAGAGTACTGGAGTGGGGTGCCGTTGCCTTCTTTGCTGAAAACAGTATACATCATATTGACTAATAGTCTATTTTACAGAACTCAGCCATGTTGTCCCAGATTTGTCTACAGAGGAGGCTGGAATGTGTAACCTTTCTGTGTGGGGAAAGAATATAAAGAATATGAAACTTTTTCTCTGTCAGTAAGTTAAGGTGTCTTACTCTTTCTCAAGAAGTTTTGTGTGTGCCATGAGTCCCTTTATGTCCAGCAAAGCAGACTGGCAGAATTACTAAACATTCAAACTTATGCTTACTCTTACATTCTTCTCTAATGAAAAATGTTTTGATACCATTTTAACAAGGGGAAAATGAAGATTCCCTCTGTTACAGAGAAACACGGGGTCAGTGGCAGACATGTCAGAAGAACCTCAAGTCCTAAGAAGAAAATGAACCTAACATGCCCCCAAGAATGATTGTTACCATTTTTAGAGATCTTATTATATTTGAATCTTGATGCTAACTTGATATTTGAATTTAATTAATCTACTATTTATGGTATAACAACTCTCTCTATAACCTCTATCATCAAACATAGTTATATAAAAACAAAACATACAAGGACCCAATTCTCAAAGAATTTATGGTCCAATGGAAGGAACAACATTCAAATAACTAAAGGTATGAAATTTTGGTTATTTTATAATTATTTAATTCAGAATTTATTTATGTGTTATAATCAGCCAGATGTTTGGGGGGAGTGCTTTCATATCCTGGCCCCAAATTACTGAATAGTCTTCAGGGAATTTGATAAAACTCAATGATAAGGAAATATTTTGAAATAAGATTGCATTAAAAAAAAAACACTCATTTCTAATTGATATCTAAAGATGGAAAATTTAATCCTCTACAACTAGGAGACACAGAAGAAGTCCTACAGACCCATTAGACAACCACAAGAAGGATCTGAGGGCCCAGGGGTGAACACCAGTTGAGAATTAACCTGTGAAGCTTAGCATTTCTTCCAGTAAGGAAAAGGAGCTTGATCATCGCCAACTTACTGATAAAATGGCAAATTTTATTATAACTGAAATCCTGCTAAATAAAGCTAACTTTGAGAACTCCACCAACCAATAGAATCATACAACTGGAATCAAAGAAATTAAAATGCACATGTATATGGGTGCTTTTGCTCGGCAAAATGCTGTCTGTTTTCCAGAAATATCAGTAGCACCCAAGAGCTTGTCAGAAATATATAGTCTTGGGTTCTGCCCAAGACATAATGGATTAGAATTGCATTTTAATAAGTTCCCAGGTGATTTGTATGTATACTAAAGTAAGAGAAACAGTGATATTAAATAAACTAGGGCTCTGTAACAATCTAGACTAGAAAAGAGGGATAGGGAGGGAGGTGGGAGGGAGGCCAGGAGGGAAGAACAGACATATACCTAAGAGTGCTTCATGCTGATGTTTGACAGAAACCAACACAATATTATAAAGCAATTATCCCTCAATTAAAATTAATAAATATTAAAATTTCATGTCTCCACATAAATTTGGAATAATACTTCTAAGAATATGCAGAGATATATAAGCCCCAAACATGTATCCTTCACTTCAATATAGCATTTTGCTTTCTGACATTTCCCATCTATTATGAAACAGATGAGAACTCCCTACACAAATAAGCAATATGATTCAATTAAAGTCATCTGAATTTTAGCATTTCTAAAAACAGACGGCAAAATAGTTTAATCCACGCAAATGGGTTCAAACACAAGCAAAAAGATGATAAACAAAAATGGGGGAGTGTGTGTCTAGGTAGACACAGAGATTTATGATCTCAAATTTTGTGTATATATCAATAAATGTCAGTTTTTTCTTTTCGGAGGTTTTCTTTCATTACTAAGGGTACAAAAATTCCCACAGATGCACAAATTAATAAATCTTGTTTTCAAAATTTCATAGGAATTTGTGGGTGATGGCTGAAACAGATGAAAGTTGATTTTTCAAAGTTAAAGTCTTGAAGAAGCTCTCCCTGTTGCAGTCAAGTAGTCAGACAAGAGGATGAAAAGGAGAACCGAAGAGAAATTTTTCTAAGGTTCTTATTCTTCAGAGAAAGGAGTGAAAGGAATAGAGAATGGCCAGAAGTGCTGGAAGCCGCTGCCATCAATATCCAATCCCTTTCATCAAAACTCTAAACAGCATATTATGAAACTGTACAGCAGGTATTTCCGTGGAGCCTTTTCACAACTCGCTCCCACTGCCACATTACCAACTGAGCTACTCTTGCTAATGTGACGTATTTTTTAATTAGAGCCATTTGTTTTGTAGAATGAGTGATACCTTTCTGAAGATCCCATTCCTGCTGTTTCCGAGCCTCTTTGCCTTGAGGACCCTTCTGCACCAGTGAGCCTAAAGCTAGTCTTGCTTCTCAGAGAAGCAGAGTGTTACATTTCAATACTACAGACTACTTCAAAATCATGTTTTCATTTCCCAGAAAGAGTATTTTAAAATGCATTACACTTCAGGGGATGTATCCTGCCTGAGTCCAGGACCATGGAGCCCTGAACAAGCCTTGGAAAGGACTCACTTTTCTCCTTTTGCTGAAAGATAAAGGCGGGGCAAGGGGTGGGTCCCAGGGCTCTCTTGGAGCTCCATTTCGCAGGTAGGTCATACCTGGTTTTCTCCCAGGTTCATGCCCCAGTTCAGCGGTAATTGCAGATTACCCCTGCAGGCTAACCCCCATCATGATTTCATAGTCAACAAGAGCAGAACCAGAGGATAGCTGCTCTGAGAACCCTCTCTGCATAACTTCTGGAAGAAACCCCCAAATTTTACCTCCTTTCCCCACCCCCTGCACCTCTGCCCCAGAGAATTTCTACCTCAGAGAACGGCTCCACAAAGAATTAAGCATCCACTTTTAAAATAACAGAAGAGTGAAATATAACACTTCCATTCGAAGAGTCTATAGTACTTTCAAATCTTTTTCAATTACCCATAGAGATGTTTTAATTTAACATTTGGTGGCAGGCAATTCTGAAAGAAGAAAGTGATAAGTAGACAGATCTACATTTAGGATTGAAGAAGAGTGACTTCAGATTCCCTAGGCTTGTTCCGTAGCATTTTAGTTTACATTCAGGCTTCTCTATTACTTTAAGGAGAGAGAAATGTACGCAGTACACAATAGGCAAGGGTTAATCAATTTTAACAAAAGGATTTTTCATAGGTTTCTTTAGTACAGACAAACCTTGTTTTGGCTTACAAAATCATTGAGCATAAAGCGGACAAAGAGTATAATCTCTTACTAAACCGAGTCTAACAAAGGTTATCAAGAGTTATTTTTCACTTGCAGGTATTTGGTTAGTAAACACCTATTAAGCAGTTATTATGTCAGTGTTCCGCACATGATGAACCAAACCTAGTGAAATACACACCATGCCTTTGAAGCTTCCGCAGGGCCAAGAGATGTCCGGCATCGCAGCCCACTAGATATGGGTTTTCAGGGCCGAGCTCCTGGTCGCAGCCTCACCTGCACTGTGTCTGCTTCCGGTGGTTTATAGGGAGCAGCAGAACATGGCAACTCCCTCCCCTGCAACCTCTTCTTCCACGCTCATGCCTCCCTATTGAAACTACAAGTTACCAGTTGGGACACTAAGAAACTGCCCAGAAGTCCTCTGGGAGAGCACAGTAATCATTTTAGTACCAGTTCTCTTCACCTCTGACCTCGGCTGCCTGCCATCTGTTTACTTTCTTTGGAAGTTTCAGTTCAGTTCAGTCGCTCAGTCGGGTCCGACTCTGCGACCCCAAGGAGAAAAGATCATAAAACTCCCAGATGTATTATTCACTGGCATCTACTGTAACCAACTGAGGGTGCTGTTAGAACTAAGCAGGTATCTGGAAAGTTAGAAAACTAAATTCTCAGTTTGGGGTTGTTTTCCTTTCATTTGTTCATGATAGCACACCCTGCCCTAACTGAGAAACCATGCTGAAGACCACCAGGTACAGAAAGAACAATTCCTGGAGTAGGGAAATCTACATACACTGTTCAAAATGGGAAAAAGTAGACACCCAAAATACCTATTCATGTTTCCAAATAAATAAATAACCATTGTAATATTTAAAATGAGTGAGAGGCAATATTTGTTGAACAATATTTAAGCGTCAAACATTGGGTTGAGTATTTCACACACCCTTTAGTTTTCATAGAAACCCTCTGAGGAAGGTGCTTATATTATCACCTCCATTTTACAGATGAGAAACCCCAGGGATGGAAAGGTTACCTTACTCACCAGATACACAGGCAGACACTGATTTGTGGAGGGAGCTAGGATTTTTTTTTTTTTTCCAGCTCAACCACTAAGCCATACTGCCATATCACGAAAGAATATTTCCATGAAACCTCACAAAGTTTGAGACTTGAAATCACCAGCAGAAAAGATTGTGGAAGCTGCTCTCGCATAATATTTGAGCAGATGAGAAAAGTAGAAAACCAATCCCTAACACTTCCTGTGCATTTATAAATTCTAGGCACTATGATAAACTCCTCACGTGTATTACCTCATTTAATTCTCACAACCCTGTTAAGAAAAGGTTGCTATTATTATTCCAGCACCCATTTAACTAGTGAAGAAATTGAGGTATAAAAAAAGATCACGTGGTGGCCCAAAATCACAGGATAGATTTGAACTCAACTTTGAGTCCAGAGCTAGAGGTTTCACCATTTTGCTAAATCATACTTTTTAGACAAATCACGCATGGGTAGGGTGGAATTGAACATGAAGCTATCTCAAACACTTAGGAGCTTACAGTTTAAAGTACCTATTATTTATTATTTTTAAATTACTGATAATCCTGTGGTGATTGTTCAGATTTTTCATGAGAAGATTAATAAAGAACTTTAAAAAATATACCGACACAAGCAATATAAAGCATCCATTTCTCTTTCCCTTAACTTTCAAATCACCAGGTTACTGCATTTGGAGAAGCTTCCTATAACTTGTAAATATTCAAAGATACATCTTTAAAACAAGGAAGTTGTTTAACCTAAAGCTCTGACTCTAATAAGAATTCCTACCTCTTTCTTGTTTCCTCCACTGCCACTAAGGTCTTCAGTCCTTCCAAGAAACTAAGGCCATTTTGGGGTGAGACCCTCACTTTATCTGGAGACTAGCATTCACCAGCATCAAGGTCTCTGTCTCGGAGCAAGCCTGCATCTACTCAGCCCTCATTCTGCAGGATGATGAGGTGACGGTCACAGAGGATAAGATCAATGTCCTCCTTAAAGCAGCCCATGTAAATGTTGGTGGCCAGGCTTGTTTGCAAAGGCTTTGGCCAATGTGAACATTGGGAGCCTCAACTGCAATGTGGGGGCTGGTGGACCCGCCCCAGCAGGAGGTCCTGCCCCATCCACCACTGCTGCCCAAGCTGAGGAGAAGAAAGTAGAAGCATAGAAAGCAGAATCTAAAGAGTCTGATGACGACATGGGCTTTGGCCTTTTTGACTAAACCTCTTTAGTAACACATTCAATAAAAGCTGAGCTCTTTAAAAATAAAAAATAATTCACTACCAATTTGTAGCCCTAACCTGTGCATCTGGTTAAGCCATGGAATCAGAGGTATTGGAACATACCAGAGGGATTTATGAACTTAAGGTGCTCCAGGAACTTAAGGTTCAAAGCAAAGCGGTCTAAGAAGAATGTCACATTTTTGGTAGGTAATGTCCTTTCTTCATGTCAGTTTAGTCAAAACAACACAAGCATTACTTTTAAAATAATAATATATAACGATGAGAAAATTCTCACGGAAGCATCAAAATACTGAGTGGGTAGAACAGACTCTTACTTCCCTTGAGTGGCTAGAACAGTCTCTCATGTGAGTATCTAAACACCTATTTAGATCATTCAAATCCCATACACATCAAAACACTCCATCTTAACACTTCCTTTGAAGTCACGACAATCAGTTTTTTATTAGTGTCATTATTTAGCATTTCTATAGCACTTCACTTTTGACAGGTGCTTTATAATTATTTCTACTCTTGGTTAACTCCTACTCATTCATTAGCATGCAGTTACTTTCCCAATAAAATATATAAAATTCCTTGACAAAACTGAATCTAACCAAAACCAAGAAGTTTTTATGTCAGAATCTCAGACAAACATGTACCCTCAGGACAAATAAGGCAAACAGATAGATAATAGATGGGTATAGATGGATGATAGATAGACAAACAGATATAGTAACATATAAGAAAATAACTCCAAGGACCAGTAACATTTTTGTCTTGGTTCAAAGGCAGCTTGGGAGTATCAGTCACGTCCCTGTTGCCAATGACAGAATGAATAAAAGAGAGACCAGTGGTCACATATGAAGTAAAATTGTTGAAAGAGTAAATGAATATGACAGAGATTGCTCGTTATTAGCCAGCATCCATTCTCTTTTTCTTCCTTTAAGTAACAGAATCTCCAGTCACCCATCTAGACAGTACATTTCCCAGACTCCCTGACAAGCTAGCGGTAGCAACATAACTAAGTTCAGGCCGATAAGATGTGAGAAGTGTGCAGTTTCTGAGTCACCTCCTTAATCATAAAGCTTCTTGCCATGGACCACAATTAATCTAGTTAGTCCTTGTCATCATACATAGTTTCAAACTATTTTTCTTGTCCTGAGAACTTCTAAGATCAACTTAGCAAGTATCAAATATGCAAATATGCAACACTGTATCATTAACTACAGTCACCAGGCTATATATAGCATCCCTGTGACTTACTTATATTGTAACTGAAAGCTTGTACCTTTTGACCTCCTTCACCCATTTTGTCCACCCCCCACACCCTGCCTCTGGTAACCACCAATCTGTCCTCTGTATTTTAAGCTTAGTTTTTCATTTTGATTCCATATATAAGATTATATGGTATATGTCCTTTTCAGTTTGACTTATTTCACTTAGCATAGTATCCTCAAGATTCACTCATCTTGTTGCAAATGGTAAGATTTCATGCCTTTTATGACTTAATAATATTGCACTGCATATATATTCCTCGTTTTTCTTTATCCAATCATTCATCAGTGGACACTTAGGTTGGCTACTGTAGGTAGTGATTCAATGAACATGGTTGGGGGTGGGGGTGGCCAGTGTACAAATCTTTTCAAGTTAGTGTTTTTGTTCCTTCAGGTAGAGACTCAAAAGTGGAATTTCTGGATCATATGATAGCTCTATTTTTAATTTTTTGAAGCCCATCTATACTGTTTTCCATAGTGCTGCACCAGAGGATGAGATGGTTGGATGGCATCATCGACTCAATGGACATGAGTATGAGTAAACTCCAGGATTTGGTGATGGACAGGGAGGCCTGGTGTGCTGCAGTCCATGGGGCTGCAAAGAGTCGGACACGACTGAGAGACTGAAGTGAACTGAACTGCACCAATTTATATTCCCACGAATGGTGCACAAGGAATCCCTTTTCTCCAAATCCTTGCCAACATTTGTTGTCTCTTGTCTTTTTGATAATGCCTTTTCTAACAGGTGAGATGGCTAGATGGCATCACTGACTCGATGGATGAGTTTGGGTGAACTCCGGGAGTTAGTGATGGACAGGGAGGCCTGGTGTGCTGCAATTCATGGGTCGCAAAGAATCGGACACAACTGAGTGACTGAACTGAACTGATTCTAACAGGTGTGAAGGGATATCTCATGGGATATCTCATTGTGGTTCTGATTTTCATTTCCCTAGTGGTTATTGATGTTAAGATCTTTTCATACCTATTGGCCACTGTATGTCTTCTTTGAGAAAATGTCTATTTGGATCATTTGCCCATTTTTAATCAAATTGTTTGGGTTTCTGACTACTGAGTTGTATGAGTTCATTTTTAACATTTAATATTTTTAATGTTAACAGATATATTACTTGCAGATATTTTCTCCCATTCAGAAAGCTGTCTTTTCATTTTGCTGATAGTTTCCTTTGCTGTGCTGAAACTTGAGTTTGACATAGTCCCATTTGTTTATTTTTGCTTTTGGAGTCAAAAAGTTACCATCAAGATCAGTGTCAAGGAGCTTACCATGATTTCTTCCAGGAGATTTATGGTTTCAGTTCTTACATCCAATTCTTTAACCTATTTTGAGTTAATTTTTGTGTATGATGTAAAAATATGGGTCCAGTTTCATTTTTTTGCATGTGGCTATCCAGTTCCCTCAAAATCATTTATTGAAGAGACTATCCTTTCCCAATTGTTGATTCCTTCTGTAAAATACTTGACTGTAGATACACAGGTTTATATGAGGGCTCCGTGTTCTGTTATCCATGTGTCTGGTTTTATGCCAATACCATACTATTTTGATTACCATAGCTTTGTAATATAGTTACAAATCAGGGAGCATGATGTCTCCAGCTTTGTTTATCTTTCTCAAGATTGCTTTGGCTATTTGGGGCCATTGGTGGGTTCATACAAATTATGGGATTATCTGTTCAATCTCTGTGACAATGCCATTGGCACAGTTATTTTGATAGGGATCACACTGGATCTGTAGATTGCTATCGGTAGTATATAGACATTTTAGAAATATTAACTCTTTGATGAATACAGAATATCTTTCTATTTATTTGTATCTTCCTCAATTTTAAAAATAATATCTTAAAATTTTCAGTGTAAACTATCACAAATTTCAAATAAGTTAAAAATTCCCTACAAAAGTTGAGAAATGCAAAAAGCATAAAATCACTGCATCAATATCAAAGATTTCTTATTATACTAATGGTAGCTCTCAGAAGGCCAGAATATGTCTTTTTTTAATCTCTTCTTTCTTTTGTACCTTAACGCTAATATGCAGATAAACTCCAATATCTTGGAACCATCTAAGGACTAAAAATAAATGCCTACTATAGAATTTATTGCTATTATCTTTATCCCAATGATCCTCAAGTTCTGCCATTGACTGGTTCTGAGAAATGCAAGCATATTTTTAATAATTAGACCTATTTAGAGCCTGTGAAAATTTAGACCTGCAGACATTAACTCTTTTTAGAGTAGAATTAACACTTATTCAGGACCTCATCTTTGCCTGGCTCTGTGTTAATTACTTCTACACAATATTACCCATTTAAAGTAGACGTCATTACCTCCTCTTAAAAGAAGAGGGAACAAACACAAAGATTAAGTGATCTGCCCAAGACAACATGGCTGGTAAACAATAGAGTTTAGATTAGAATCCAGGCTTCTTGATTCACCAGGTAGTCTTCTTTCTGAGAGCTCTACTCTATTGCATCATCTATTTCTGATACATTTTTACATTTCAAAGTTTGTACACCCCAAAAAGGGGAGGGGGGGGCGGGGAACCTACCAGCATAATAACTGCCGAGTATTGATGCACAGGAAAGCTAAAAGGTAATCCTAGTCAGAATATAAGAATCAGGAAGGACCATCAGTAAACATATGACAGCAATTCTTCTCTGAATAAAAACTGGGAAACTTTCCAAGATGAAAATGAGCAATTGTCACCACTATTAACATAGATATTTTTATTCACTTTGAAAGTTATCATCTAATTCAACACAATTCTTCACCATAGGTCTAATTAGAATCTGTTTGGACTCAAAGGTGCTAATGAAAGTGAATATATCAAGGTCAGGAATTGTCCAGCTATTCAAGACTGTAGGAGGTTGAATTAATAGTACATCTTTTTTCCATAAAACTTAACATTTACTTAATGAGATATCTCATATGCTCAGCTGTAGACATGGTGATCAGAATAAGTCCAAGAGTAGGAAGAACAGTGCTTTGAATCTCCACTTTGATGTTTTTTGTTTGTTCATTATTATTTGTTATTTAATTAGCTCTAATTAAAGCTAAAGAGGGAAGATGAAATGAGTTATCCATACAATTCTTAGTCCTCATAAATTGAACCTAAGAGTACCTAGGAATCTTGGCTGCCAAGTAAATATAAACCTGGTTTCCCATCTCTGGAATTAAACTTTCCACTTTTCAGACAGAGAAGCTCTTTGTGAGACCATGGGAAAGCCTTTGTAAAATGAAATTAGGATTGGAGATGGAGATATTAAAATTTATGATTCTAAGAAAGTGTGTGACATGGTTTATGGCAATGACTCTCATTCCCAAAGAAAGTCTGATTCTGATCAAGAAGTAACCCCATCCTCTTCACCTACTGTGGGCAATTTTACTTTTCACAAAAGAAGGTTCTCAGAGTTTTAAACAAACTCATGAGAGTTCCAAATAGTGAGTGACAAAATGCTATTTTACAGGCCTGCTTCCAACTCTGCACTAAATAAGGGTGGGGCCAGGAGGTAAATACAGGAAACCAGCAGGATTGCATAGAAAGTCCTAAGTGGGAGGCGCTTCGTTTGATGAACCCAGTGAGCACAGATAGTCCCCTCCCATTCATGGTGTCTAGAGCACACCCTTGATTCTCAGTGCTTCTGATGAAGTTTCCGCTTCAATGGGACAACGGCTTTCTATCAAAGAGTGTCATAATATCCTATCAAAGAGTGTCATAACACAGAACTTTTCTAATTGGTGTGGAGAGCTCTGCAAGAGCATATTAGTTGTAAGCCATAGCATCACCTCTCTTTTAGGGAGAGGGAACAAAATTTAAATACACAGGGAGACAGAGAGATAATTAACTGCCTTCTTGGCAACCCACCACTCTACTGCCAATGGGATCACTGTGACAAGTTATGAAATTAGAGTCAAAATATTTAACTCAGTCACTAACTCAAGTGGTAGACCCAATTTTAGGCACCCCACAGTTAGGGTGCCGATAGAGAAAAAGTCTTCTCTTCATTTCCTGTAGGAGAATGTCTAACTGTTGGCATCTGTGGGTGTTCTGTTTCCTCTAATAAGGATATACTTGACTGTCAAGTACACGCATGCATTTCTACCAATGTAAGGAATAAATGGTAAATACAGGGAACTATAATAATCTGGATAGTTTCAGGAAAACATAGGAAGTAGACTAAGATAAAAAATGATTAATACTGGAAGTCTTTCAGAATAATCTGAGAGAAACAGCCTATCAATAGAGTATGCTGCTGCTGCTGCTGCTAAGTCACGTCAGTCGTGTCCGATTCTGTGCGACCCCGTAGACGGCAGCCCACCAGGCTCCCCCTGTCCCTGGGATTCTCCAGGCAAGAACACTGGAGTGGGTTGCCATTTCCTTCTCCAATGCATGAAAGTGAAAAGTGAAAGTGAAGTTGCTCAGTCGTGTGCGGCTCTTAGCAATCCCATGGACTGCAGCCTACCAGGCTCCTTCCATCCATGGCAGTTTCCAGGCAAGAGTACTAGAGTGGGTCGCCAGTGCCTTCTCTGATCAACAGAGTATAAAAGGGTGAACTAACCCATATGCCCCCAAGAAAGGCTGATTATACCAGCTTACTTCAAGTTCCCAGAAGATGAGATCTCCCCACTAATGCAGACTAATGATGCAAATTGTAAAACCAAGGCAGGAAATTTTGTGGCCCAAGAGTCAAGGATCAGGTTAGAAAACAGAGTAAGCTCCAGGGAATGAGCTAGCAGTGGGAAAGGGGAGGAAAGAAGTAAGAAGATGAGACTCTAAACTGACTATGTGGGCCCCATGTGCTCACTGAGTCAAGATCTGACAGAACTTGGTTACGGGCTTTTTAAGAGATGAGGGCTCCTTAGTGGGAATATACTAAAGGCATTTCCTGCTATGTCTTTTACATTCACACAAATAAAATGCACTCATTTTAAATATGCAATTTGATAAGCTTAGACAAATGTACATAACACCACAGCCATCACCTCATTTATAATATAGACTGTTCTCAATTTCCCAAAAAGTTTCCTTTATAGTCTCATCCCAAGCCCCCAGACAATCACTGACCTCATTTCTGTCACTGTGAACTATTGTCTGTTTGGGAATTTCATATAAATGGAGTCCTACATTATATACTCTTTTTGTCTGACTTCTTTGGCTAAGCCAATGCTTTTTGTATTTATGCGTGCATGCTAAGTCGCTTCAGTCACGTCCAGCTCTGTGCGACCCTATGCACTATAGCCTGCCAGGCTCCTCTGTCTGTGGGCTTTTTCAGGCAGAACACTGGAGTGGGTTGTCATGCCTTCCTCCAGGGGATCTTCCTGACCCAGGACTCAAACCCACGTCCTAAGTCTTCTGCCTTGGCCGGCGGGTCTTCACCACCAGTGCCATCCATCCCATTTGTAGTGGTAGTCCATTGCTCTGTACTGCCGAGTAGAATTTCACTGAATGAAGAGCACAATTTATTTATCCACTGACCTGCTGATGGACAGTTGAATGGTTTCCAGGTTATGGTATTATAAATAAAGCTGCTATAAACGTTCATGTACAAGTCTTTGTGTGGATACATGCTTTCTTTTCTCTGGGGTAAATATCTAAGAGCACACTTCTGAATCATACAGCAAAGTGAATGCCTAACTTACAAGAAATTTTCAAAGAGCCTGTACCATTCTGTAGTCCCCCTCAACAACACATGAGAGCTCCAGTTACTTCACATCATTATCAGGGCTCAATATTCTCAATCGCTAATCTTAGCCATTCTAGTGTGTGTGCAGTGATACCTCAGTGTGGTTTTAATTTGCATTTTCCTGAATGATGTTAAACTTTTTATGTGCTTATTATCCATTCATATACCTTCTTTTATGAAATGTCTATTCAAAGCTTTTGCTTACGTTTAAGTTTGGTTGATTCCTGCTACACTGACTTCAACTTTCTACTAAGGATCACAGCACTTTGTTCAATTTGATTTAGAGTGAATGATTTGAAGCCTTCCAATGGCACTGATAGGCTCAAAATTATCAGCCAGGGTTCAAGTGAAAGGGTCAACAGCACATGGAATGCATAAATCAGATATCATTCTTGCATATAAAATGTGCAAATGGCTTCCCTTGGCAATTAAAGTAAAATCCAAACTCTTTATTCTGGCCCCCAAAGCATCATAAGATATGACCTCTGCGTCCTCTCCAACCTTACCTCTTGCCACTTTCCCTTCACAGTACTTCTGACATTTCATTCTTCTTTCTCTTTCTCAAACATGCCATATTTGTTCCCATCTCTGTACCCTCTGCCTGGAGTTATATAGTCATAGAGCCAGGTTTGCTGTGTTTTTCTAATCATTCAAGTTTTTACTTCAATGTCAAGACTCCCTTGCCTAATCCTGATAAACAGCACCCCTCAGTCCTTCTCTATCTAGCACTTATCATTATGACATTATTTTACATTTTTAATTGCCTGTGTTAATTGTCTGTTTCTCACCCACCAGGATCCACGCTTCAAGAGTCCAGAACTTTGTCTTGGTCACTGATGCATCCATGGGACGTATAAGCAATGCCAGGAACAGAGTGCCAGCTCAGTCACTGTCTTTTGGAATGAAGACAGGGAGGCAGAGAAGGGGTGAGAGAAACATGAAAGCATAAATCCAAAGAGTTGTACACAAACATTCATAGCAGGTTTTCAGAAAAGTGAAAGATAAGCCACTCCCTGCCCCCATCCAGACTCACTCTATATGCAAAGCGTCAGGGCTCGGCACAAAGGCTTTCTCTCCTCCCCTTCGACGGTTCCTGCCCTGAAAAGTCCCCAGCCTCTAGAATCAGAGTGGCCTTTTGCTAGAGCCATGGAGGGCCATCAATGGAGAATGCACCAGACATACTCAATTTGGAGATATCACCACCGTCCAAGTCCCCAAGTCATAAGCAAGGGTGGCTTGATTTGTGACATGGGATGGATAAGATAAACGGGGTACCTTTGGGCCAGAGAGGGAAAACGGACATTTTACATCTATTCCTTCATAGATAGGGCTTTCCTGATATCTCAGTTGGTAAAGAGTCTGCCTGCAATACAACAGACCCAGTTCAATTCCTGGGTCGGGAAGATGAGCTGGAGAAGGGATAGGCTACCCACTCCAATATTCTCGGGCTTCCCTTGTGGCTAAGCTGGTAAAGAATCTGCCTGCAGTGTGGGAGACCTGGGTTTGATCCCTGGGTTGGGAAGACCTCCTGGAGGAGGAAAAGGCTAACCACTTCAGTATTCTGGCCTGGAGAATTCCCTGGACTGTATAGTCTATCGGGTCACAAAAGAGTCAGACGTGACTAAGTGACTTTCACTTTCATAGATAGTCCATCTATTTTTGGATGCCCTCAGGTTTCTGGAGCATTCCCCCCTTCCTCATCATGGCCTCAAAACTTTCAGTTTTCATTATGTTTTTATCCTTTTCTCTGAGCCTGTTCAGGGGCAAAAAGCTTCACCTTGCTTTCCTTGTCACATTCCCATTTGCCACTTCTAAATATCACTTGTGTTCCTTCTAGTTTGTAGTCTGTTTACTTTGATCCTTTATAACAGACTTTAAACTCAGTTTTTTATTCAAATTGGAAATTCAGTGTAAGAAGAGGTTTTCTTTTTCTTTTCCTTTTAGTTTTCAAATCTTTTGCTTCTGGTCACTTAAAAAATGATAACAGATGGATGGGTGGGTAGACAGACATAATATTATCCTTATAATATTTGTGTCCTTGCAGTTTGGGAGCATCTTTCAAGGAGCCCATGGCTGATGACTGCACAGAACTACTCCCATACTTACAACTTGTTGTATTTCCAGTGGAAGTCTATGAGGCTCCTGTTCTCTGCCCACATCAACTAAAAAACAAAGTCTCTTCCCACTTCTAATTAGAATACCCTTTATAGAGCCATAGACTTTCTCCTTATGTGTTAGTTCAGTTCAGTCACTCAGTCCTGTCTGACTCTTTGCAACCCCATGAACCGCAGCACGCCAGGCTCCCCTGTCCATCAGCAACTCCTGGAGTCCACCCAAACCCATGTCCATCAGGTCGGTGATGCCATCCAACCATTTCACCTCTGTTATCCCCTTCTCCTCCTGCCCTCAATCTTTCCAACAAACAAAAAGAATTAAAAACTACTCCCAGTGTCTGAGCCAATTATATGTATATATAACACTTCCTAAAAGAAATGAATCCCCCTTTCCTTTCAGATTCCCACTAAGCATTCATTTGTGCATTCAATCATTCATTTCATAAGTAGGTAGTCAAAACCTATCACATGCTAGACCCTGGGTATAAGATAAGAGTTGGGGAGGGAGCTGACATATACAAAAAACAGAAGTATACAATTACCACTTTTAAAGTCTTGGGTTCTTAATGAAGTACAAATAATTATAATTGTATTTGTATTAATCAGGATTCTCCAGAGAAATATAACCAATATAATATGCATATGGAGAGAGATTTATTTTAAGGAATTGGCTCACATGATTGTGAAGGCTGCCAAGTCTAATATTCCACGGGAAGGGACCACAGGTTAGAGACCCAGGAGAGAGTTGCAATTTGAGTCCAAAGGCCTTCTGCTGGCAGAATGCCCTTTCTCCTGGACAGGTTAGCCTTTTTTCAATTACAGCCTTCAACAGATTGGAAGAGGACCACCACATTATGAAGAGTACATCTTCTTGAATTAAAGCCTACCGATTTATGTTAATCTTATCTAAAAAATACCTTCACAGAAACATCTAGCATAATGTTTGATCAAATATCTGGTATTGTGGCCTAGTCAGGTGAACACATAAGATTAACCATCCTGTATGTCAAACAATCTGAGAACAATTAAAGACAATCTGTATTAAATATGATAAACTGAACGGCCAAATCATGGGTGATAAGAAACAGTGCTAACATTCACTGAGTACTATTAGATGCCAGATTCTTTGCATAAACTAGTTAATATACATGTTATACCTTTGGTAGATTGCATATAATGTCTGCTTTTACAGGTGAAGAAGATGAAACCCAGAGAGGTTAAATACATTAACCAAGGTCACTCCGCAAGTATTCTAACATAAATAAGTGTGGTAACAAAGCCCTTGGAAAGTTGAACAAAAGAGTATTATCGTACAGGGAAGGTAGTGGGAGAAAGCTTGACTGAGTAACTTTAGAAGTTCTTCCCTTAGAATATAAATTGGTGCAGCCACTGTGGAAACGGGTATGGGGGTTCCTTAAAAAGCTAAAAATAGAGCTATCATATGATCCAGAAATTCACTCTTGGGCATATATCTGGAGAAAACTCAAAGAGATACACGCATCCTTATATTCTTGGCAGCACTATTTACAATAGCTAAGACATGGAAACAACCCAAGGGCCCATCAGTGCATAACTGAATTAAGATGTGGGGTGTGTAATATATATATACTGTGGTTTAAAGACAATCTGTATTAAATATGATAAACTGAACGGCCAAATCATGGGTGATAAGAAACAGTGCTAACATTCACTGAGTACTATTAGATGCCAGATTCTTTGCATAAACTAGTTAATATACATGTTATACCTTTGGTAGATTGCATATAATGTCTGCTTTTACAGGTGAAGAAGATGAAACCCAGAGAGGTTAAATACATTAACCAAGGTCACTCCGCAAGTATTCTAACATAAATAAGTGTGGTAACAAAGCCCTTGGAAAGTTGAACAAAAGAGTATTATCGTACAGGGAAGGTAGTGGGAGAAAGCTTGACTGAGTAACTTTAGAAGTTCTTCCCTTAGAATATAAATTGGTGCAGCCACTGTGGAAAAGGGTATGGGGGTTCCTTAAAAAGCTAAAAATAGAGCTATCATATGATCCAGAAATTCACTCTTGGGCATATATCTGGAGAAAACTCAAAGAGATACACACATCCTTATATTCTTGGCAGCACTATTTACAATAGCTAAGACATGGAAACAACCCAAGGGCCCATCAGTACATAACTGAATTAAAATGTGGGGTGTGTATATATATATACTGTGGAATATTACTGGGCCATAAAAAAGAATTAAACAATGTCATTTGTAGCACAAGGATGAACTTAAACATACTAAGGTAAGTCAGAGGAAAAAGAAATACTATATATTATTTTATGTGGAATCTAAAATATAATACAAATGAATCTGTATACAAAACAGAAAGAGACTCATAGACATAGAAAACAAGCTTCTGTTTACCTAAGGGGAAAGGGAAATGGGGAGGAAAAATTAAAAATATGGGACTAACTTAACTGATACAAACTATTGTACATAAAATAGATAAGCAACAAGGGTGCAGTGTATAGCAGAGGGAATTATATTTAATATCTTGTAAAAACCTATTATAGAAAATAACCTGAAAATCTATATATGTGTAACTGAATCACTTTGCTGTACACCTGAAGCTAACACAATAATATAAATCAACTATAATTCAATTTTTTAAATGTTTTTCCCCTAGAGTAAGGAAACACTCTTTTTCTAACTTGTTATAATCTATCATTTTTCACTGATTCTTTGTGTGTATATATCTTCCTTAGGAATAGAAGTCTACATACTTATGAATATGCATGTAACTATATACACATGACAAAAAATAAGATTTAATTACTATTCTAGAATGTTTCATGGTATGGTTTAAACAACAGTCATGGACAGAGGCATTTCATTTCCTTTTGGGGGTTTGAGGAAGGGGAAAGACTAACCAAAAGCAGATCTTCTTAAATAGGACATCTTGATAGCAATCAATTTTTTCATGTGACAATAATTTTATCATGAACACTTTCATGTGTATAGCTCATCATGGCCCATGGTAAACATCTAGAAGCAGGAACATTTTCTCAAAGCAGTATCTCAGTGTGATATTAATTTTTCTTTCCCTGATATTAATGAGGTTAATAGTTTTCCATATGTTTATTGGACATTTAGATATTCTTTTTATAAATTGCCAGTTCAAGTCCTTTTGGTGCATTTTTTCTATTCAGTTTAGCAGTATTTTTGAATTAATTTAGATGAGTTCATTACGTATTTGGATGCATTCTTTATATATTGCAAGTATCTTCCCCCCACTCTCTGACTTGCTTTTTCACTCTCTTAATGTTCTTTTGTTGAACAAAAGTCCTTAATTTTAACTTAAGCATTTTTATCTGTCTTTTCATTTAGAATTAGTGCTTTTTGAGTCCTGCTTAGAAATCCCTGCTCCCTCAAGGTCATGAAGATATTCTTGTATTTTTTTTTATTTGCCATAGAAGGTTTTTCACACCTATATCTACAATCCCTCTGAAACTGACATTTGTGCATAATGTGAAGTATTTATTATAAAATAAAATACAGATACAGAAAACTACACAAAAAATATACAGCTTAATCAACTGTTATGAGTCAAAAACCATCCAGGTCATTAAATAGAACTTTACCTGCCACACCCGGAACCCCTCCATGTTCCCCTTCCAGGTCTATCAGTTCAGTTCAGTTGCTCAGTCGTGTCCGACTCTCTGCGACCCTATGAATCACAGCACACCAGGCCTCCCTGTCCATCACCAACTCCGGAGTTCACTCAAACTCACGTCCATCGAGTCAGTGATGCCATCCAGCGATCTCATCCTCTGTTGTCCCCTTCTCCTCCTGCCCCCAATCCCTCTCAACGTCAGAGTCTTTTCCAATGAGTCAACTCTTTGCATGAGGTAGCCAAAGTACTGGAGTTTCAACGTTAGCATCAATCCTTCC
>SJYC01136252.1:0-15687 GCA_006408675.1 Madoqua kirkii
CTCCTGCCCCCAATCCCTCCCAACGTCAGAGTCTTTTCCAGTGAGTCAACTCTTTGCATGAGGTAGCCAAAGTACTGGAGTTTCAGCTTTAGCATTATTCCTTCCAAAGAAATCCCAGGGCTGATCTCCTTCAGAATGGACTGGTTGGATCTCCTTGCAGTCCAAGGGACTCTCAAGAGTCTTCTCCAACACCACAGTTCAAAAGAATCAATTCTTCAGTGCTCAGCTTTCTTCACAGTCCAACTCTCACATCCATACATGACCACTGGAAAATCCATAGCCTTGACTAGACGGACCTTTGTTGGCAAAGGAATGTCTCTGCTTTTCCAGATCTATAACCCCTCCCAAATCCTGATTATTGAGTGCTTCTCATCTCTGTTTTCCTTGACTTTTTTTTTTTTAATGAAAAAAAAGCACTCTCAGAGCACTGTCTGTAAGACTTATTTATCTTGTGTTCCTTCTAGTTCAGTGCTTGTCTGAAGCTATTTTTTCTTTTATTTCTAATTCTTTCCTTTTTAACAACTTTATTGAGGTATGATTGGCATAAAAAAGCTGTACACTTAATTTGTATAACAAATTTAGAGATAAGTATACATTCATTAAATAACTACAATATTCTATGCCATCAACATATCCAGCACCTCTAAAAGTTTCCTTTTGCTCTTCTTTATCATCTTTATTTTGTGATAAGAACACTTAACATAAGATCTGCACTCAACAAATTTTTAAGTATACAATACAGTACTATTATAGGCAGTTTGCTTTACTGTAACTCTCCAGGAAGTATTCATCTTGCATAACTGAAATTTTGTACCTTTTGACTGAGACCACCTCATTTCCCTCTCCTTCCAGTCCCTGGCACCTCCATTCTACTCTCTGCATCTGTAAGTTTAACTCTTTTAGATTCATCACATCAGTGGTATCATGGAGTGTTTGTCTGTGTCTGGTTTATTTCGCTTTCCATCATGTCCTCCAGGTTCAAGCATATTGTCACATATGGCAAGATTTCCTTCTTTTTTAAGGCTTTATTGGGCTTCCCTGGTGGCTCAGTGGTAAAGAATCTGCCTGCCAATTCAGGAAACGCAGGTTTGATCCCTGGGTTGGGAAGATCACCCGGAGAAGGAAATGGCAACCCACTCCAGCATTCTTGCCTGGGAAATCCCATGGACAGAGCTACAGTCCATGGGTCTGTAAAAGAGTCAGACATGACTTAGTGACTGAATAATAACAACTAATATTTTGTTGCATTAATATCACATTTGCTTTATTCACATGTCTGTCAATGGACATTAGGTTACCTCCATGTCTTGGCTATTTTGAATGCGTTGCAAAGTGCAGTTATCTCTTTAAGATTCTAATTTCATTTTCTTTGCATGTACATCCAGATGTGGGATTTCTGGATCATATGACAGCTCTAATTCTTTCTGAGTCCTGTCACCTCATTTTTATGTTTTTCTAATTCTGATTTGTGAAGTTTTCTTTTTTTTCATGTCTTTTAGCTCATACTGAAATAGGAGCTTACAGCTTTCATCTACTGTGTTCACATGTCTTTCTGGCATGGTTTAACCGTAAGGATGATTTTTTTTTCCTTGTAATTTTGTGTGGTATTCTACCTCAAAAATGTCTGGGCTTAGTCCTCACTGTGAAGTTAGTTTTCCTCAGCTTCTGTATGGAGGTATAATTCAGGGCAGCTTTTCTCACTTTTCTCACTTCATAGAGCTCCCTCTTCTGTTGCTTTCTTGAAGTGCTCAAAAACACAGCAGCTTGCTTTCTCAGATTTCCCGGGCCTGTCCCCATCTCCCACTTCTATCTTTACCTGCTGTTTCCTTCCTCTGTTATGTTATGCCTGTCCTGCTCATCATCTGGGTTGCTGCTCAGGAAGAGAATCCTGGATGATCAGATTGGCAAATTCACAAAGGCTAGATTTTTCCATCCTCTTCAGATCTGACCACTGTCTCTTTGCCCTAACCCACTATTAAAGCGGGCAAAACCCCTCCCAAAGGGGACACATTATATTCAAGGATTGCAATTTGGCCCACCAGGCTTTTCAGTAAATATGTCTCAGTGACTTCAGAAATCTCCTCTTCCCAAGTCAGTTAAATACTGCCTTGCTTCCCTTTGCATTCCCATCTAAGGATTCAGGTCCCAGACAGATGCAATGGCAGCTGCTCGTTTTTGCTACTTGCTTATACGCTTATATTTTGAAATTCATTGGGATACGTTGTATCTCAGGTTGGGATTGCCAGAAGCATCTGTTGAGATGTTTAGACAGCAAAATGTTCATTAAGAAACAACACAGATAGACAGGAATGAGAAGAAGCAGGGTTGGGCAGAAGGAGAGGAAGGACTGTGGTTCAAGTCTAACGATCTCACCAACAACCCGGCAGGCTGCTGACAAATACTGCTTGTCACAATTGTTCCACATTAGGTCAAAATGGCCGCAGGTTTATAACTCATCTCTCTTAGTTGTGGGATATGGGCTACCCAGGAAAGGTGTAACTCCAGGTAATGCACCTCTCTGCAGTTGAGGCACATTCTGAGAGAGCTGAGTGTTCTCACAGATGGGCAGTAAGTCTTTCCTTGAAGAGTATATCTCTGTGTCTACCCTACCTACTCACTTAGTTTTGTTGTATTTTCTTCTATAATTTTATTTGGAATTGCTTTGACTCTACAGATGAGATTAGGAGAATTTACATTTTAAAATATAGCTTTTTCCAATTCATGAAAATTATATATTTCTCTACTTGTTTAGTCCTACAGTTTTTATAAAGTCTCATATAATAGCTTTCTATATAAAAGCCTTACATATCTTTTGTTAGATTTTTCTCCTAGGTATTTAACGTTTTGGTGATGTGATGGTTTTAAATTTTCTAACTGCTGCTATATATAAATACATATACATATATATTGCATATTGATCTTACACCTACTGGCCTTCCTAAATTCACTCATTAACAGTGTTTCTTCAGATTCATTTGGATTTTCTGGACACATAATCATGTCATGTGCCAATAATGATTTATTTCCAATCCTTATACATTTTATTTCTTTTATTTGCCTTTTTTTCTGTCTAGGATTTCCAGAAAATGTTGAATAAAAGTGATGATAGAGGTATCATTTTCCTGGTATCAAAGGGAAAGCTTTCAATATTTCAGCATTAAATATCATTTTACTATAAGTTTTATAAATATACATATTTTCAGATTATAGTTTCTTCTATTTCTAAGTTTTTTTAAAATAATGAGTATGAAATTTTATCAACTGTGTGTTCTTCAACTTATGAGAAAATAATTTTCTTTTTCTGCATCATACTATTAATGTGGTGAGCTATATTGATCTTTTTAAAATTACAGCAACTTTGTATTCATAGAATAAAAGCTGACTGTGATATAGTATCTTTTTTATAATTGTTAGATTCCATTTGCAACTATTTTTCACGTTTGTGTAACAAGGTCATGTTAACCTCATAAAATATGTTGAGTTACTTTTTCTTTCTGTTCTCTGGAAGAATTTAAGAAGGATGTTATTTCTTTTATAACAAAAGTAGAGGAAGTTGAGCAATTGAGGCTTGGTGATCTCTACATGGGAAGATGTTTCTTTCAATAATTATAAAACTACTCAGATTTTCCATTTCTTGACTTATCATTTTGAGGATAAATTCACAAAGCAACTGTGACTATCATCTTTCTTCTAGAGGAAAAAGATTCAAACCAGTGCACTCTATCATCACTTTTATGCTGAATGCCCTTGAGGAATATGTAGTTGGTCCTGGCTTATTTTCCAGGACTTGGTGCTCATTTTACCTATAGTTTCAAAATTATTCACATTAAGTTCTTTATAATAGCCTCTTCAGTTCGGTTCAGTCACTCAGTCGTGTTCAACTCTTTGCAACCCCGTGAATCGCAGCACGCCAGGCCTCCCTGTCTATCACCAACTCCCAGAGTTCATTTAGACTCCTGTGCATCAAGTCTATGATGCCATCCAGCCATCTCATCCTCTGTCGTCCCCTTCTCCTCCTGCCTCCAATCCCTCCCCGCATCAGAGTCTTTTCCAGTGAGTCAACTCTTCGCATGAGGTGGCCAAAGTACTGGAGTTTCAGCCTTAGCATCATTCCTTCCAAAGAAATCCCAGGGCTAATCTCCTTCAGAATGGACTGGTTGGATCTCCTTGCAGTCCAAGGGACTCTCAAGAGTCTTTTCCAGCACCATAGTCCAAAAGCATCAATTCTTCGGCACTCAGCCTTCTTCACAGTCCAACTCTCACATCCATACATGACCATTGGAAAAACCATAGCCTTGACTAGACGAACCTTAGTCGGCAAAGTAATGTCTCTGCTTTTGAATATGCTCTCTAGGTTGGTCATAACTTTTCTTCCAAGGACTAAGCATCTTTTAATTGCATGGCTGCAATCATCATCTGAATTGAAGAGGATATTATAATCTCCTCTTACTTTCTTATAAATTTTGTAGGATCTACAGTGCTATCCTCTTTCCAATTCTTGATATTAGTAATTTTATGCTTTCCCTTTTCTATTTCCTGATCAGTCTTCCTAGAAGCTTATCAGAAGAACTTATCTTCTCTAGGAACCAAATTTGGCACTTTTATTCTAAGTTTGTTTTTTACTTCTTTAATTTCTGTTCTTATCATCATAGTTTCCTTTTATTTCCTTAGGGCTTAATTTTCAACAGCGTCTCAGTTTCTTAAAATAGATACTGGTTATTGCTTTTTCAGCCATACACGAAGTTTACGGCTATTACTGTTCTACATGAATTTAACTATATCCCACAATAAGTTGGCTATATCATATTTTCATTACCATTCAGTTCAAAATATTTTTCACTTTCCATTGTACTATCTATTTTGACCCTTGGGTAATTAAGTAGTTTATTTCCAAACATTTGGACATTTTCTTATCTTTCTGTTCTTGTGTAGCTTAGTTGCACTGAGACCTGAGAACATAATTTGTACAAGTCTGTCTTTTACAATTTGTTGAGAAATGTTTTATGGTTCAGCATCCATTTAAATTTTGGCAATGTTCCATGTTACTTAAAAAAAAAGAATACTCTGTTGTTGATTGCAGTATTCTATACCTGTCGATGGCATCAACTGTGTTACTTTCATTAATCATATCATTAAGATCTACACACTTGTAGTTGTGTGTTTTAGTTTTATCAGTTATTGATAGATGTGTTTTGGTATCTCTTACTATGAAAATAAGAGTTCTACATATGCCATTTTAGCTTCACCAAATTTCACTATGTATATTTTGTACCTAACTTAATGCTGTTGTTGTGTTCAACTCTTTTGCAACCCTGTGGACTATACCCCTCCTCTGCCAATGAGTTTTCCCAGGCAACAATACTGGAATGGGTTGTCATTTCTTTGTCCAGGGGATCTTCTTAGGTTCATACAAATTTATGATCGTGTTATCTCTAAGGTCCTTTGTCTCTTTTATGATTTTGAAATGTCTATCCTCATTTCTGGAAGTTTTTATTGTCTTCAGGTTTTCCTTGACTAATAGCAGTGTAGCTTTATTTTGTTTAGGGTTGTATAGTATTTCTCTCTCCATTCTTCTCCATTTTTATTTGTCTTCATATTTAAGGTGTGTCTCTTCTAGCATAATATAGTTGGGTATAGTTATTTTTAAATGTGGTCTGATAACTTTTGTCTTTCGATTGGAGAATTTATTCCACTGACACTGAGTATACTTAGAGTTTAATTTGGATTCATATTTATCAACTATTATTTTTCTTGTTTTATGGACCATTTCTTCAACCTCTTATGCTATTTCTCTCCTTCTTCTCTTTAATCAACAAATTATATTTTTGTTCCATTTCCCCTCTAGTAACTTGCTCACTGTATATTTCACTAATCTTTTACTTGTCATCTTCATTTATAGAATGCTTTCTTGATTTCTTAGAATATAAAATAATTCCTTTATCACTTTCCAGACAATGTTAAGTCCTTAGAATACTTTTACTCCATTTGCTTCACCATCACCTTTTAAATTAATTTTATTTTCATGCTTTTTAGTTGTACACATATTTTAAAATCTGTAAGTCATTTTTACTCTTATTCTGTATAGCATATATTCCATTATATTTTTCCATTTACTTGCTCTGTGGCTCTTCAATTATTCTTATATTTTTGTTTATCCATCTGAGATCATTTTGCTTTTGCCTACATAACTATCTTTGCTACTTTGTTTAGTGCAAATCTGTTCACTGAGCAATTTTCTCATTTTTTATCTGGAAATATTTTCATTTCACCTTCTCTTCAAAGGATATTTTTGCTGGATATAAAATTCTACGTTGGCAGATATTTTCTCTCAGATCTGGAAATTATGAAAGTTACCTAATAACATTAGCTAATTTAAACACAAGGAAGCTTATTAAAGTGAGTTTTGATGTCTGCAACTAGGTATCTTGACGATTGAAATGGGAACATGTGCTAGTCACTCAGCTGTGTCCAACTCTTTGCAACCCCACCAAGGCTACTCTGTCCACGAATTCTCTAGGCAAGAATCCTGGAGTGAGTAGCCATTGCCTTCTCCGGGGGATCATTCCAACCCAGGGATTGAATACAGGTCTCCTGCATTTCAGGCAGATTCTTTACTGTCTGAGCCACCAGGGAAGCCCTAACGACTATATCTTGATGACTACAGGGTTGCAAATCACTAATCAGGTTTCCTATTGAGTAATAATGATGAATTTGAATTATTCCTTTATCATATATTAGTTTTTTATTAATACTTAACACCTCTTTGGGAATTTTCCACATTTTGTTCTGATCCACACAAAGTCTTTGGCATAGTCAATAAAGCAGAAATAGATGTTTTTCTGGAACTCTTTTGCTTTTTCAATGATCCAACAGATGTTGGCAATTTGATCTCTGGTTCCTCTGCCTTTTCTAAATCCAGCTTGAATATCTAGAAGCTTTGTTTTGTTTTTTGTTTTTTTTTTTTCTGAATCACAACAAAATGTGGAAAATTCTTAAAGAGATGGGAATACCAGACCACCTTACCTGTCTCCTGAGAAATGTGCAGGTCAAGAAGCAACAGTTAGAACCAGACATGGAACAACAGACTGGTTGTTGGGAAAGGAGTACATCAAGGCTGTATATTGTCACCCTGCTTATTTAACTTATATGCAGAGCACATCATGAGAAATGCTGGACTGGATGAAGCACAAGTTGGAATCAAGATTGCCGAGAGAAATATCAATAACCTCAGATATGCAGATGATACCACTCTTATGGCAGAAAGCAAGAAGAACTAAATAAAGATCCTCTTAATGAAAGTGAAAGAGGAGAATGAAAAACTTTGCTTAAAACTCAACATTCAAAAACTAAGATCATGGCATCCAGTCCCTCACTCCATGGCAAATAGATGGAGAAACAATGGAAACAGTGACAGACTTTATTTCTGGGGGACTCCAAAATCACTGCATATGGTGACTGAACCCATGAAATTAAAAGACACTTGCTCCTTGGAAGAAAAGCTATGACCAACCTAGACAGCATATTAAAAAGCAGAACCATTACAAAGGCCTGTGTAGTCAACACTATGGTTTTTCTAGTAGTCATGTATGGATGCGATATTTGGATTACAAAGAAAGCTGTGTGTGGAAGAACTGATGCTTTTGAACTGTACTGTTGGAGAAGACTCGTGACAGTTCCTTGGACTACAAAGAAATAGAACCAGTCAGTCCTAAAGGAAATTAGTCTTGAATATTCATTGGAAGGATTGATGCTGAAGCTGAAACTCCAATACTTTGGCCACATGATGCAAAGAACTGACTCATTGGAAAAGATCCTGATGCTGGGAAAGATTGAAGGCAGGAGGTAAATGGGACAACAAAGGATAAGATGGCTGGATGGCATCAACTCAATGGATATGACTTTGAGTAAGCTCTGAGAGTTTGTGATGGATAAGGAGGCCTGGCATGCTTCAGTCCATGGGGTCACAAAGAGTTGGACACAAATGAATGACTGGATGGAATACTTAACATTGCTTCTATATTATGTATCATATTTTGCTGTTCATTCTATCTCTTCTGGGTACAGAAATAAGTTCCTTGAATTATACATTTTTTATCTCTTTTACATTAAATATCGCACAATGCAAGTCCCTCTCACTTAACTACTTTTCTTTTTCCAAATTTTACTAATATATTCTCTTCTATTCTGTATAATCTTAAGAATTGTTTTATAAAATTCCCAAATGTCTTTATAGTTTTGATTTGAAAACAACATATTAATAAATTAGTGTATAGTGTTTTCACAACATTGTCTTTACTCCAGCAACATTAAGGCTTCTTAGTTGTGGGAGTTGCTTGTCTCTGAAGAGATGTGAGTGTATGTGTATATCCTGTGTACTGAAACAATCTTGTTGATAAGTATAGAAGCTTTTTATATTATATTAGGATTTTTTAATATTAGGATATAATATTCTTTTTACATTAGGATATTATAACTGAAATAGGGCTTCCCTGGTGGCTCAGAGGTTAAAGCGTCTGCCTCCAATGCAGGAGACCTGAGTTCAATCCCTGGGTCGGGAAGATCTCCTGGAGAAGGAAATGGAAATCCATCCAGTATTCTTGTCTGGAGAATCCCATGGACAGAGAAGCCTAGTAGGTTACAGTCCACAGGGTCGCAAGAGTTGGAAACGACTGAGTGACTTCACCTCATTATAACTGAAATACTGGGGTCCCCTGCTGGTCCAGTGGTTAAGAATCCACCTTGCAATGCATGGGATAACAATTCAAGCCCTGGTCCAGGAAGATGCTGCAGACAACTAAGCCCATGTACCACAATTATTCAGCCTGTGCTCTGGAGCCCTCGAGTCACAACTACTGAGGCCCGCATGCCCTGGAGCCCGTGCTCCAAAAGGGAGGCCACCGCAATGGAAGTTCCATTCACCAAAGCTAGAGATTAGCCCCCCAGAAAGTCCATGTACAGCATAAGAGATCTAGCACAGCCAAAAATAAATAATTTTTTAAAAACAGAAACAAAAAAATACAATACTTTTCCACAATGTTTGTTAATTGGCACCATGAAGAGGTTTCTAATTAGTTATAATCATTTTTTTCTTAATCCTTTTGGCTTTCAAGATGGACAATCATATAATCAGAAAATAAGGATAATTTTGCTTTTTATTTCCCAATTTTTACACTAAATTAGTTAGAACTTAAAATATCAAATAAGAATTGTAAAATATGGCATGTTCATAAAAATGTAGTGAGTACTAATCTATATTGCAACATGGATGAACCTGAAAATGTACTATATGTAAGAA
The DNA here is from genome assembly GCA_006408675.1 of Madoqua kirkii. Classification (NCBI taxonomy): domain Eukaryota; kingdom Metazoa; phylum Chordata; class Mammalia; order Artiodactyla; family Bovidae; genus Madoqua; species Madoqua kirkii. The sequence goes on from SJYC01136252.1 coordinate 9,296, forward strand.
GCCTATCACAAAAGGCCAAATACTATATGACTGCATTTACATGAAAGTCCAAAATAGGGAAATTTATAGAGACAAAAAATGCATTAATAGTTGCTTACAGCTGAAAGTGCAGAAGGAATGTGGAGATACGGGGTGAGAGCTCAAGGGGATTTCTTCTTCAAGTGATGAAAATTATCGCAAATTCACTGTGGTGCTGGTTGCATGCATCTGTGAATATACTGAAAACCACTGAATTATACACTTTAAAAGGATGAATTGTAGGGTATGTGTATTAGATCTCAAAAAAAAGAGGCGCTAAAAAAAAAAAAAAAGAGGTTGACAACTTATATCTTTGTCCTGACTTTAAAAGAAAAAATTCCAAGCTGGTGTTTCAGTTTTATATAATTGTGGTTACAGGTTTTACAGAGCAAATCATTCTGCTCCAAGGTCTCATCGCCAACATTCTGTGCTTTGATATACAGTCTAATATATATATTTGACTGGATTTCAAAAACTACACTTCCTAGACACTCTTGCCAGTTGACTTTTGGCAGATCTGGCCCGTGGAAGGCACTGCTGGAAGCCTGGAGGACGGAAGAAGCTGACACTCTCCTCCTTCTGGTTTGTAATGACAGTTCTGGTGGTAGAAGCAGCAGCGAGGACAATGTCAGCCTGGAGCGGGGGCAACAATACCTCAAGCGGCAGCAGCAAGGGCCGAGAGCAGCAGGAGTGGTGGCAGGGCGGGTTCCTGGGTCCGGCACAGCAGCTGCCTCCGAAAGCACTGGGCCCGTCTGGCTTCGTGCCCTCGACTACTGGGCAGCGTTGTCTCTCAGCCTGTTTACTGCAATTACAGGTTCAGTAACCTCACCTTCCTCCAGTCCTTCCACTGTGCACATAATCAATTCCCATATTAAATGTCTGTTTTACACATGTAGAGTGGTTTCTGTTTTCTTGAGTGAGCTCGAACTGAGAGAGTAAGGAAATTTTCTCCATTCAAATGTTAACAGTTCTCATCAGAATGGATGTTGAATTACGTCAAGTGCTTTTTCTGAATCGGTTAAGAAGAGCGTATTGCCTTCTCTATTGATATTGATGAAATTAATTACATTAAGAGATTGCCTAACATGGAATCATTTTCACACATTTAGGTTTAGGTTCTACCCCCAACAGAGAGGGCAATGGCAGCCTGGTAGGCTGCAGTCCCTGGGGTCACTAAGAGTTGGACACAACTGAGCGACTTCACTTTCATTTTTCACTTTCATACATTGGAGAAGGAAATGGCAACCCACTCCAATGTTCTTGCCTGGAAAATCCCAGTGATGGGGGAGCCTGGTGGGCTTCCGTCTATGGGGTTGCACAGAGTCGGACACGACTGAAGCGACTTAGCATCTACCCCCAAAGCAACACAGGTACCTTGGTACAGGGCAGCTACTTGAGAGGTGATGCCAGGAAATGAGTGATGGAGTGGAGAGAGAGAGACAGAGGAGGAGGAAAGGAAAGCAAAAGCTATGTAGATGAGATGATGAGAACTGAGAGCAACTGAGGTTCAGTTTCTTTGGTGGACCCTCAGAGGAACTGGGTATGATGCAGCTCGGAATGAAGGCCTCCTTAGTGACTTTTAATCCCGATAGAAGGTTGTCTGTGGAGATACAGATTCTTCCACACCTCTGGCTACACTTCTGCCTGTAGACTAGGGAAGCAACCAAGGCTTGGAGAAGCCTCAAGGGCAAAAAGCTGAGAGCTCAGCTGTGGTGGAAGGCAGAGCAGGCCATGGGATGTGGGTGGGACCCCAAGTCACCTGCAAACCCATGTTACCAAATAAACCTGCCTTAGGCCAGCTGGTTTAATTTTCTAATCTGACGCTTTTGTATTCAAGTGAGTTTCATATGTGGTTTGCTCTGACCATTAAAGTTACTATAAAATGAATTGTGAAGATCTGAAATGTTTAAAATAGTGTCTCTTTCGTAAAAGTTTTCAAGAATTGTTTGTAAAACTATGTGGATCCAGTGCTGTTCCAGAGGAAAGTCTCTGATGACCATTTCTTTGAATTTCAAGATGTGCCTTTCTTTGCTTCATGTATATCAGCTATGCAAATAGGATATGATTGGTTTTACTTATGGGAACCAACATAATTGGCCAAATGACCAGAGCTCTGCTTTTACAATTCATATAAAAAGAAACCACAAAGTAAATTTTTTCCATTCTGTTTAGAGATATAGATTATTGACATAGATGTGGATTTTTCACTGTGTTCATCTGTGTTAAAAAAAATATATTGAAAAAGTACCCAAAAATCTTGCCCACAAAAAAGCCACAAAAAAATTGCTGCATTTCTCAGTTTATAATATTCACTAAAAAAATTGAATTCTTCACACTCAGCACTTCTACTACAGGGCATCAAGGAATGCAGAATACTCTTTACATAATAAAAAGAGAAATATACCTGAGGAAAAAGGCAGCAATGCAAAGGTGGAAGGGTCCCTGAGGCCCTAGCAAAAGATGTTTACATTTGGAGAAATTCATCTTTTTCTTGTCATAAAAAACAAATTACTTTAAGATTTTGCATGAAATGTTTGACTTTCCCTTTAGTGCAAAACCATTTTTCCTCGAATAATTTACCTAATAGACATGAAGAACTGCTATCAAGCCTTTTCTCCTCCAGTTACAGCAGCAAGAAAATTATCTTCCATCAGTTGCTGACAACTAGTATCCCTCGCGGGGGCACATAATGAGAGAACTGTCAGGCAGGATGAGTGTCCAGTACAGAAACATTTAATTAATGAGCTTTCATCATGTCTCCAGGTAATTCTTCACAGAACTAAGGATATAGAGAGAAGACTCTCTGAGCAGTCCAAGGAATTAAAAAAAAAAATTGCTGCTGAGAGAATTTCCACATAATTTTTTTGAAAGCCAAGTTACCTATAGAATTCTATGGACCTATTTTTCAAATGCTTAAACTTTTTGTACTTCAGAAATATTACATAACTTTATCATGTTAAAATATGCACAACATGAAATTTAACATTTTAAGTGTATAACTCAGTGACACGACATTTACATTACTGCACTGCCACCACAACTGTCCACTTCCAGAATTTATCACCCCAAACAGAAGGTACCGCTTAAGCAACAACCCCCAATTCCTCCCTCCCCTCCCAGCCTTTATTCTATTTTCTGCTTTTGTGAATTTTCCTATTCCAGGTCTCTCATATATATGGAATCATACAACACTTATCCTTTTGTGACTGACTTATTTCACCTGGCCTAACGTTTTCAAATTTCATCCATGTCATAGCAGGTATCAGAACTTCATTCCATTTTTAAAACTGTAGTTGACTTACAATGTGTGTTAGTTTCAGATGTATAGCAAAGTTATTTATAAATACACACACACACAATTTTCCAGATTCTTTCCATTATGGGTTTTTATAAGATACTGAATATAGTTCCTTAGGTCCTTGTCATTTACCTCTTTTATATAGAGTTTATATCTGCTAATCTCAAACTCCTAATTAATCCCCTTTGCTTCCCACATCCCCTTTGGTGATCACAAGTTTGTTTTCTATGTCTGTGAGACTATTTCTGTTTTATAGATAAATTCAGTGGTATCATTTTTCTAGATTCCACGTGTAAGTGATATTAGATTATCTTTGTCTGTCTTACTTAACAAATGCTTAAACTTTTTGTACTTCAGAAATATTACATAACTTTTTTATCATGGTAAAATATGCACAACATGAAATTTAACATTTTAAGTGTATAACTCAGTGACACGACATTTACATTACTGCACTGCCACCACAACTGTCCACTTCCAGAATTTATCACCCCAAACAGAAGATACCGCTTAAGCAACAACCCCCAATTCCTCCCTCCCCTCCCAGCCTTTATTCTATTTTCTGCTTCTGTGAATTTGCCTATTCCAGGTCCCTCATATATGTGGAATCATACAACACTTATCCTTTTGTGACTGACATTTCACCTGGCCTAACGTTTTCAAATTTCATCCATGTCATAGCATGTATCAGAACTTCATTCCATTTTTAAAACTGTAGTTGACTTACAATGTTGTGTTAGTTTCAGATGTATAGCAAAGTTATTTACAAATACACACACACACACACACACACACACACACAATTTTCCAGATTCTTTCCATTATGGGTTTTTATAAGATACTGAATATAGTTCCTTAGGTCCTTGTCATTTACCTCTTTTATATAGAGTTTATATCTGCTAATCTCAAACTCCTAATTAATCCCCTTTGCTTCCCACATCCCCTTTGGTGATCACAAGTTTGTTTTCTATGTCTGTGAGACTATTTCTGTTTTATAGATAAATTCAGTGGTATCATTTTTCTAGATTCCACGTGTAAGTGATATTAGATTATCTTTGTCTGTCTTACTTAGTATAACAAATTTGAAATTTTAAGAGTCAAACACCATAGATTCTAGAATAGAATCTTATATTTTAGATCTTATATTAAGAAAAATGTAACAGAAAGTGATAGTAAATTCTTTTCCACATAATTTTGTGGTCATCTGGTAATTAAAGCATCACGTACATACATTGGAAAACAGTAGCGCCCCATGTATGAGTTAGTCACTCAGTACATTCACAAGGCTGGATGTATTTTCAGGGTTCACAGGTCCCTGGTAACATTTTCATGGTTCCCAACATGGGAACCACCCATATTTCAGACAACAACAAAACCAGGCTGTTCTGTCTTAAATCAAGGCCTTTTCACTTTATTGGAGAATCTTTGTCTTATGAGTTTGGTTACTGTTCACTATAAAAACCATGATTGGCATCTCATTCCAAGAAGTTCTTCCATCTGCTGTGCTCTACAAAAAATGGGCTTGAGGGGTGGGGCTGAAAAAGATGAGGTGGAGGTACAGAGTGGAAATAACAAAATGATGTTAAACTAAAGCCCAGATCTCTGGACTTCTAACGCAATGCTCTTGCCTTTCAACTAAGTGAACAAAGAAAGCATTAAAAAAGTGACTAGGCTTGAGCAAAAAGTCTTCGGAATTTTCCCATCATTCTTTTTATTCACTAATGGACAAGAATTTCCTCGATTTATGGTGACATTTCAATAACCTCAGATATGCAGATGACACTACCCTAATGGAAGAAAGTGAAGAGGAACTAAAGAGTCTCTTGATGAAGGTGAAAGAGGAGAGTGAAAAAGCTGGCTTAAAACTCAACATTCAAAAAACTAAGATCATGGCATGTGGTCCAATCACTTTGTGGCAAACAGATGTAGAATAAATGGAAAGAGAGACAGACTCTTTTCTGGGGCTCACTACAAGCAGTGACTGCAGCCATGAAATTAAAAGACACTTGCTCCTTGGGAGAAAAACTATGACAAATTTAGACAAATGGAAAACAGCATATTAAAAAACAGAGACATCACTTTGGCGACAAAGGTCCATATAGTCAAAACTATGGTTTTTCTAGTAGTCAATGTATGGATATGAGAGTTGGACCATGAAGAAGACTGAGCACTGAAGAACTGATGGTTTTGAACTGTGGTGGTAGAGAAGACTCTCGAGAGTCCCTTGGACTGCAAGGAGATCAGACCAGTCAATCCTAAAGGAAATCAACCCTGAATATTTACTGGAAGGATGATGCTGAATCTGAAGCTCCAATACTTTGAGCTCCAATACTCTTCCACCTGAAGTGAAGAGCTGACTCACTAGAAAAGACCCTGGGAAAGACTGAAGGCAGGAGGAGAAGGGGACCACAGAGGATGAGATGGTTGGATGGCATTATCAACTCAATGGACATGAGTCTGAGCAAGCTCCAGGAGTTGGTGATGGATAAGGAAGCCTGGCATGCTGCAGCCCATGGGGTCACAGGGTCAGACACAACTGAACAACTGAAAAACAATGGTGAAATTAATAGCACATATAAAGACAAGAATCTACCATGGCTGTAACTCCTGAAAACTGACTTTTCTTCAGCTTCTTTTGGTAAATTTTTATCATGTTTAATGAAATCAAATTATCATATGACCCTTGACTTCATCTAATAGTCTAAAAATCCAAAAGATTAATATCACAGAATTGGAAGTCTTTAATTAATCACCCATGTAATACATTTAGAATAATATGATAGTTTCATTTGAATGTGGGCTAAATAAATTGAAATTAGTTTTATAGCAGAAAGTTCTGAAGATTATTCTAGAAAAGATAAAGGTGATCACATGGTATGACAATAAATGTACCTTGTATAAAAATATTGAGGGAAATAGAAGTTTTTAATTTATAAATAATAAAGGAACAGTGTATTTAATAATCATTATTAAAAATCTCATTTGAAAAACTATAAGCCTAGAGAATTCAATTCAGTTCACTCAGTCATGTCCAACTCTTTGCAATCCCATGGACTGCAGCATGCCAGGCTTCCCT
>SJYC01136253.1:0-21477 GCA_006408675.1 Madoqua kirkii
AAGATCTGGGAGAATGACAACGAAACATGTATACAGTCGTATGGGAGATGAAGCACCAGTCTATGTTCAATACAGGATACAGGATGCTTGGGGCCGGTGTATGGGATGAACCGGGGGGATGGGCAGGGAAAGGAGGTGGGAGGGGGCTTTAACATGGGGAGATCGTCCACACCTGTGGCTGATTCATGTCAATGTATGGCAGAACCAATGCAGTGCTGTGAAATGGAATAAGCATTAAACGAAAAATAAAAATTAAAAAAAAAATTTTTAAGTCTGGGAACTTTACAAAACAAGACACCCATATAGTTTGCTAAATATCAAAAAAAATTGCCACCTCCTTTAGTAATATAGGATTTGTAAGCAATTTTTACATTTAGATACTACTATTCAAAAGAATGAATAGAAGCATAAAAAGTGACCATTATCAAGTATAAGATAGAATATGATATAAAAGGACCTATCAATGCTGCTGTAATAATTATTAATTTGTGTTAAATATAAATTATTTGGTAAAATCTTCTTTGATCCAGAAAATCTCTTCACCAGACATTCAGACATATGCTTGCTGAAAGATCAGAATGAGAATGCTTGCAAAAGTATTTGTGATAGTCAAGAATTAGAAATAACACACTGGTCCTTTTATGGTAGAATGGCTAATTAAACTATTATATACTAATCTGTCATTATGCAGATATGAAAAAGACAAAATTATTTCTACACACAAGATGGATGACCAATTAAAATTGCAATGGAAGAAATCAATTGCTATTGTGCTATTAATTCATACAAAGATTGAGAACAAGCAAAAATAATCCATGGTGTTAGAATGGTAGCTCCTTTTGGGTAGAGGGGAAAGAATAGCAAATGAAATGAGGACAGGGGCTGGTCCTGGAGTAAGGTTAGATTTTGTTTCTTGTCCTGGGATTGGTAGCATGGGACTTTTATTTTGTGATAACTCATTATACTGAATACTTAGGATCTGTGTACTTCACTGTGTACTTGTAATATGTCAATAAAAAGCTATTATAATAACCTTTCTTCTAATGACAGAAATATTTCTTTATACATGTGGAACTCAGTGATAGAAAACATGGTTAATGGACTTTGAACACTAAATATACCTTTCTAATCTGAATAAATTCAATTAAATAAATGGACTCATCATGTACAATAATCTCACTATTCCTTTTTAGAGTATAATGCTTAAAACTCAAAATGCACATAATCTAAAATTGTTCAGTTCTCTGAAACAAGATTTTTGAAAAGCTTAAATGAGATAATGCTTGCAAAGCACTACACACTGCTTGATTCACAGAAGCACTCAAAAATGTAAGTGACTAAAGAAGACAGCAGGGGCTAATAATATATTGCTACTGTTAAGATGTTTATAAAGTAAGTCTGGAGTGATGGGCATGGCATCACTAAGTCTAAAAAATTGCACAATGTCAACGTTATTGTAAATGGGCAACTTTAACACTAAAAGACGTCAGAATAGTATAGAGTGATGAGGGATGGACAGAAAAAAGAATCTGCAGTGATGAAGAGGAAAATGTGCTTGTTCGTTCAGTCGTGTCTGAGTCTTTGCAACCCTATGGTTGGTAACCCACCAGGTTCCTCTGTCCCTGGGGATTCTCCAGACAAGAATACTGGAGTGTGTTGCCATGCCCTCCTCCAGGGTATCTTCCCAACCCAGGGATCAAACCCAGGTCTCCCACATTGCAGGTGGATTCTTTACTGAGTCACCAAGGAAGCCCAAAGAGGAAAATAGCAAGCATTTTTATGAATAGGTGAGAAGATTTTTTGCCAAGACCATTAAACTTTAAGTATATACATTTTTGCATTTAAATCCAAATGTATTTCACTCACTAAATCAATAAAAAAATACTAAAAGGAAGTTCCCAGAAATATTCACAATTGAAAAGAAGGCTCTCTTCAGGGTTTTCTGAGATTCCATATCTAGGTACTGTTATAGAGGAATTCTTGGGGCTTCCCAGGTGACTCAGTGATATCAAACACGGCTGCCTGGAGTTGAATCCATGCAGGAGACACGGATTCAATACCTAGGTTGAGAAGATCCCCTGGAGTAGAAAATGGAAATCCACTCCAGTATTCTTTCCTGGAAACTTCCATGGACAGAGGAACCTGGCAGGCTACAGTCCATGCGGTTGCAGAGTCAGACATGACTGAGCACCTGAGCACACAGCGGTATATATAAAAACACCAAAAAGTTTGTTCAAGGCTGTTTTGGGACAAAAATTCATGTTAATGACTGAATGTAGATCATTGAAGTCACCGCAACTCAACTCACATTTATATCAAGAAATAACTCTTTGAATTGAGGAGGTCATGAACAGTGCAATAGGCAGGAGCACAGAAGTTGACAGTGGGAGTCAAGGATGACCTAGAACCAGGGAGACAAAAAGCCTAGAAGAAAAACAGGAGCAGGACCAGGATCCCGGACTTCTCCCACAAAAAGCCCTTACTTTACAAATACCTAGATAAAGCTGATGATGCTTAACAGCAGACTTCATTGTAGTCTTTGTCTATTATTAAATAAAATTTCCTCTATTTACCTAGGTGTATGTTAAGCATGTAAGTTTCACATAGTTTATCTTACTACATTATTATCTGTTTAAAAAAAAGACAAAATGATCTCTCTTTAAGAAATTACTTAAACTATTACCAAGAATCAGATAACTAGTGAACCCCATAAAATTACCAAACAACATACTATGTATTTTAAATTATTTTTTTTAAGGAGGATGAAAGTTGAGGTTGCAAATTGAAATCCAGTGAGAATTTTTTACCACACTATTTGCAGAACTACCCTACATAAACAAATAGAAATTAATTGCACATTGCATCCATTAAAAAGTTATTGATTGGACATGAAGAATGACTGCTATGAGATATACTGTCAAAGAATGTATGGAACTTCCTCTCAAAAAACCTGTAAGCAATCACCTATCTTTTCATGAAAATCTTCCTTGACAGACCAGATGACTGATGAATTGCAAATAATATTGGAAAAATTATCTCTTCATATCTTTTGAAACTATGAATAGTGAATATTTGAGGCAACCAAATCTTACACGTTACATTTTACAATTCCAGAAAGAAAGCCAGAGTTTAATTGCAGCACATAAAGCAATTCTCTTACACATCACTGAACTTCGGTTTTGCCACATCAATGGCAGCTTGATGGGCCGCCCACATCTTAAACATCGCTGTGTCCTCATCTGTGTCATACTGAGGAATACCGCTGGAAGTGGAAACTATCTTTCTAGACAGCAGATACTGTAGAATGAGAAATGATTTACTTCAATAACAGATTTTAAAATAAATTTAATTACAAGTGTCATGAAATCCTGAAAAGGAATACTGTAATACACTCATCTAGCTGACTGTTTAGCAATGAAATTTATTTTCAAAGTAAAATTTAACACTTTGAGATGTTACTTAGCTTAGCCTATTTGCTTTACAGCAGGATGTATACTAATTTATTTGCAGAGACAGATATAATTTGGTAATTATTGCATTAATTTCCTGAACAAACTATTTTATAAATATGATTACACCAATTTGCTATTAACCATTTAGTAATATTTCAGGCTACTAAAAGGAACAGTACAAGGAGGTAGGGATAAAACTTTAAACTTAAAATTTCATATGCATATTAATGTGAAGTTTAGTCTATTTTTAAATCGTCAGTTCAGTTCAGTTGCTCAGTCGTGTCCGACTCTTCGCGACCCCATGAACTGCAAAACCACAGGGAGTTCATCACCATCTCTCAGAGTTCATTCAGACACATCCATCGAGCCCGTGATGCCATCCAGCCATCTCATCCTCGGTTGTCCCCTTTTCCTCCTGCCCCCAATCCCTCCCAGCATCAGAGTCTTTTCCAGTGAGTCAATTCTTTGCATGAGGTGGCCAAAGTACTGGAGTTTCAGCTTCAGCATCCTTCCTTCCAAAGAAATCCCAGGGCTGATCTCCTTCAGAATGAACTGGTTGTATCTCTTTGCAGTCCAAGGGACTGGCAACAGTCTTCTCCAACACCACAGTTCAAAAGCATCAATTATTCAGTGCTCAGCCTTCTTCACAGTCCAACTCTCACATCCATACATGATCACAGGAAAAACCATGGCCTTGACTAGACAGACCTTAGTGGGCAAAGTAATGTCTCTGCTTTTGAATATACTATCTAGGTTGGTCATAACTTTTCTTCCAAGGAGTAAGCGTCTTTTAATTTCATGGCTGCTGTCACCGTCTGCAGTAATTTTGGAGCCCCCAAAAATGAAGTCTGACATTGTTTCCACTGTTTCCCCATCTATTTCCCATGAAGTGATGGGACTGAATGCCATGATTTTTGTTTTCTGAATGTTTAGCTTTAAGTCAACTTTTTCACTCTCCTCTTTCACTTTCATCAAGAGGCTTTTTAGGTCCTCTTCACTTTCTGCCATAAGGGTGATGTCATCTGCATATCTGAGGTGATTGATATTTCTCCTGGCAATCTTGATTCCAGCTTGTGTTTCTTCCAGCCCAACGTTTCTCATGATGTACTCGGCATATAAATTAAATAAGCAAGGTGACAATATACAGCCTTGACATAGTCCTTTTCCTATTTGGAACCAGTCTGTTGTTCCATGTCCAGTTCTAACTGTTGCTTCCTGACCTGCATACAGATTTCCAAGAGGCAGGTCAAGTGGTCTGGTATTCCCATTTTTTTCATAAATCCCAACAAAAGAACTTCAATGTCTTCATTCATTCTATTTATAAAAATATCATTGCATTTTTTACCTTATAGAACCTGTTGGCTTCATCAATAAATTGTGGATAGCATGCATTGCTTCTTCAATTGAGTAACAGAAGTTAGATCTGTACTCCTCTTGAGATAGTAACTCTACCTCATATGGCAAATTCTCCAAAAACTCCATTCAATTACAGCAAGGAAATACATTATAACCACATAGTAGTTAATGCCTATAAAAAATAGGATGGAGGTATCTGGAGCCGTTTACTGTCTATACAAAGTAGGAGTTAACAAAATGATTAACACAACCTATATAATTTATCTTCTTTATTCTCCAAATCATGTTAAATTATTTGGTTCTAGGAAATGCATATGATTATGAAAACTTAAAGTTAATCACAGTCAGGAAGGTTTCCACTGGGGACACATTGTTGGTGCAGTTATTTGTATGTGGGTCTATGTTCACATACAATTAATTCAATTCAGTTCTAAATTATTTATGTCCTATATTTATTTATCCCTCACATAAGAAGTAAAGAATAAGATTTGATTCAGGAAAATACTCCCTTCAGTTTGGGTATATGTGTTGTATCTGTTTAGTTGCTAAGTCTTGTCCAACTCTGCAACACCATGGACTGTAACCAGGCTCCAGTGTCCACAGGATTTTCCAGGCAAGGATACTGAAGTGGGTTGCCATTTCCTTCTCCAGGGGATCTTTCAAACACAAGGATTGAACCCGAGTCTCCTGATTAGGCAGGTGGATTCTTTACCACCAGGGAGGCCCTGGGTGTATATATATGTGTGTGTATGTGTATATGTGTGTGTGTGTGTGTGTATGTGTGTGTGTGTGTGTGTTAGTCACTCAGTTGTTTTCAACTCTTTGCAACCCTATGGACTGCAGCTCATGAAGTTCTTCTGTCCATGGAATTCTCCAGGCAAGAATACTAAAGTGCATTGCCATTCCCTTCTCAAGAGGATCTTCCCAACCTAGGTATTCAATTCTGGTCTTCCACACTGTGGGCAGATTCCTTATCTGAACCACTGGGGAAGCCCAGGTGTATACATGTAGATGCTGCTAAACATACATGTATATGTCACATTGGAGATTCTTTGCCTATATTGTGGAAGAGATTTTGGTTTAACCATCTTGTTCTATCCTCTTAGCTACCTTGAGGATGGTTCTGAAGCCCAACCAATTCTCTTTCCACACAACCCTGAATACATTTTCTGTTTTAACTTGCTATTTTTCTTCTGGGCTTTTCTGGTGGCTCAGTGGTAAAGAATCCGCCTGCCATTGCAGGAGATTTAGGTTCTATCCTTGGGTTCAAAGAGACCCTGGAGAAGGAAATGGCAACTCATTCCAGTATTCTTGCATAGGAAATCCCATGGACAGAGGAACTCGGTGAAAGACAGTCCATGGGCTCACAAAAAGAGTTGGACATAACTTAGGGACTAAGCAACAACAATCTTTCTTCTGTTTCTTGGCTCTAACTCATTTCAACCAAGTTCTCACTCTAGTATAATCTGTCTTAGGACTATTTATCTACTTCCGATTCCTGGGTTCATCTTGTCCATCAGGATTCTGAAAGCTCCCAGGCCAGGGTTATTCCTAGGAGTACTCCTCAGCCTGGCTTCCATCATAGGCACAAATCTACACCTTCTGTTAATGAAACACATCCCCCTAAAATCATGCTTGACATTCGGAGGACTATTCTGATGGTTAATCTAGCTGTCAAAAAGAAGCTGAGGTACTAGTGATATGTAACATGAGGGAGAAGACACAATTGATAGGTATTTCAAGAAATATTTTCAAGCCTTTTGATGACAAATTATTTTCTTACTATTTGAAACTTGGTGCACTAGTTGAACTCATTCCACTTATTTCTGCTCTTAACCTTAATTTTATAATTTGAGTTTATGATTGTCAATATAAAGTTTACCTTGGACTATCTATGCTAGGACTAGAGGAATTTTGTTAACTACCCAGTACAATCTTTATTTTGAAATGTTCATTTACAAGATCCAGTTTGTCAAAACTTTATAACTCATGAAGTTATATTTTTCAATAAAACATTAGAAAGAAGCATATCTGTTGATATTACCTATAGTGAAATTCACCTTTAGGGCCTAAAATAAGTCTTGCAATTGAAAATAAGAAATAATGACCAAGTTTTTGGGTTTTTTTGGTTTTTTTTTTTTGCATGTTAGTGGTTTAGGGAGACAAACTAGAACAGTGATTAAGAAAATGAATTTTTGAGATAAATAAATGTTGATAGTTTATAATGTGTTTTGTAGTAAAAGGGAAATTATTCAACCTCTCTCAAATCTGTTTTATCATCTGTATTATGAGGATATTAATTTTAAGATCATGGTAAGCATTGAATTAAACTATCTAAAAGGCTAGAGTGAGGTTGGGATGTAGTGAGAAATAAAGAGTAACTAGTTGGAAAAGGAACTGGGAGTAGGTGATATAAGCAACCGAAAGTTTGAAAAACTAGGTACATATAAGGATCATTTTCTTCTTTAGTATCTATCTAAAAAGAATGATGTGCTGTAGATTATAACAAAGACATAGCCATGGAAAGAGTTACCATTCATATTAGTTTTTTCTTTTAATTGACTAGCCTCCACCCCAGGGAAGTGCACAGAAAATTGTATATATTTACAGAGTAAATACCAAGACTTAACCCAACTTAGCTTACTCAATAGAAAAGCAGTGTGAACAACCCCCACAACCACAGATCAAGAAAGAAATGTGGTGAAAACATAACACTTACCTCCCCAGCCACTGTTGATAGATATGCAGCCAGAGACTCCAAACTCATAAGCACACTGTGAACTATTGGGAGGCTCTGAAAATCTATCTACAGATTAAACAGAGTAGGTGAAAAGAATTGAACCTTGAATAGAAAGTCATTAGAGAGGAAAAGACTCATATGTTCCTCTCCAAAGAATAAGAGGGTTATGCCTGCTAATGATATAGTCCATTCATATGAATAGTATTTAATTCACTTTGAGAGCTCAAAGCTTCTCAGAAACTCTAGCCTGTACAAACCGTTGCTTGCATTATTTCTGGTTTTTTATTTTTCTCTATATTTTCTTTATACTTTACCAATTCCTTCTTTACTAAGCTGGACCTGCAGAGTGTTTCACAAGGCAATCTCTGTGGGTCCTTCTTTTCTTCCTAAATCAATCAAGACTTCATTGCAATTATTCAAATGTGCAGAAGTTTATTTTTCCCCCCTATTTGAAGGCACCACATTCTAGTCCTTGTTTCATTCTGGATTCTGTCTAGTCATATCCAAAGAAGCCAATACAAAAAGAATTTCATGAGAATGGGAAGCTGCTTTTGTTCCAGAATCTCAGTAATAAGATAATTGATTGAAGAAGTAGTGAGAACAAGATACAGATGGAGAAATTCACCCCAAGTGAGGCAGAAAAGAGAGGAGCATTCTAGAAACACAGCGTTCCGAGCATCACACTTGACTCCATTTCTCCATCCTACTTGTTTAAGTGCAGGAAGAGAGTGCTGCTTTCTGGACCTGTCCCTCCCTGTTTTCAGTCTGAACCTTACAACTTACAGGAAAGAGACTGCGCAGTGAGGGCCGTATCTTATTTACTCTTTCTACTAATATTTAAGAGGCAAAACTCAGGCTTTCAAGGGAAAGGATGCTCCTTACCTTAGTTTGTATGAAACCTCACCCTGGGTTTCATAGCTGAAAGAAACTTTGTCATATTTCCTATAATACTCTCACCTCATGCAGCAGAGATATTTTGATACCACATTGTCCTGAGAAGCTGACACAGTAGACACTACTCAGTGCCTAAGTCCTGTCCAACTGTGTGAGAACCCATGACTAGCTGGCCAAGCTCCCCTGTCCATGGGATATCCCAGGGAAGAATACTGAAGTGGGTTGC
This sequence comes from Madoqua kirkii, assembly GCA_006408675.1. Taxonomy (NCBI): domain Eukaryota; kingdom Metazoa; phylum Chordata; class Mammalia; order Artiodactyla; family Bovidae; genus Madoqua; species Madoqua kirkii. The sequence continues at coordinate 8,669 of SJYC01136253.1, forward strand.
CATTTCCTTCCCCATGGGATCTTACTGATCCAGGGATGGAAACTGGGTCTTTGGTGTCTCATGCCATGGCAAGCAGCTTCTTTACCACTGAGCCAGATGGAAAGACCAGCCTCTCAGTAGTGTCAGCAGTAAAGAATTTGCTGAGACTTGTAAGCAGACAAAAACTTCAACAAAAAATATTTGTTTTTCCAAAGAATAGCTTTTTCAGTTTATAGGAATTTATGTTATTAAAAACTGAATTTTTAAACCAGAAAGTCTATAAAAAATGTAAAGAAAAGGTATACCATATACTTTTACTAATCAAAAGAAGTGTTTAATAGGTCCTAAGAAAGCCTGAATCCTGGAAGATAAATGATTATACTGACTGCATACTCCATCAGCATTCAGACAGTAAAACAGATTAGATATGACTTTCAGTAACAAAGAAAGAAAAAAAGCAACTTTTCTTGCTGTTAATTAAAATGTACATACTTGTTTTAAATAGCTCTCCATATATTAAAGTTACTGCCCAATGTACATTCCCTGTATTGTTTTTTCCAAATGAAGTGAAATATTTGTCTGATTCTCTTATAAGGATCTTATATGTTCTTAATCGATCTATATATTTCCAGGGATCAATGATTATCTTGTCATTCTGCACTGGAAATTCTACTATGTCTCCATTAATCTGGTCCCCAAAAGGGAGATAATTGTTGTTTGCATTGGTGGTTGGCCCTGGATCTGGGGCCAATCCCACAGAAAAGAAGCTCAGGAAAAGAAAAGTAGGGATCAGCAAAGAAGACCGCATCCTGTCACCGCCTGTTGTACTTAAGTGTAAGTCTCAAACAAAAGCAAGTTATATAGCAGATGGGAGGTAGTCTTCTGGCCAATTAGAAAATGATGAATAAACTGCCCAACAAGCACCTGAACTGATGAGCAAATAAATGAGCATCTGCCAACACAGATTTAACAATTAAAATTGCTAAAGGATTCAAATTGTAAAATGCTTCAAATAAATTATTTGCACAGATAATTTATTGCAAGTAGGCATTATTTCCTATAGTTCAAATTATGTAATCATTGTCAGTTTTTCTAAAACAACGTATTAAATTTAACCCAAAAGAATACTTTCATGTTTTCTGGTTTTATTGTGAAATAGTTGACATACGTTATTGCCTAAGTTTAAGGCATAAAGTATGAAAGGTTGCTTTACATATTTTGTAAAATAATAACCACAAAATTTCAGCTAATATGCATCCTCTCATCTAAACACAATAAAAAGAAAGAGAAAATAAGGAAAAGCACTTTCTTCTTGTGAATAGAACTCTTGGGTTTTACTGTCCTCACAACTTGACTTTTCAATGTATAATACAACAGTGTTAGGTTTCCCTGGTTTCTCAGTGGTAAAGAAACTGACTTCCAAGGCAGGAGACCTGGGTTTGATCTATGAATTGCGAAGGTCCCCTGGAGAAAGAAATGTCAACCCCCTGCAGTATTCTTGCCTGAGCAATCCCAAAGACAGAGGAGCCTGGCAGGCTGTAGTCCACAAAAAGCCGTACATGACAGAGCATGCGCTGGCACTGCAGTGTGAGCGATAGTCATCGTGTGGTACATTACACCTCTAGCATTTATCTTATAACCGGAAGTCTGTACTTTCTGACCAGCTTCTTCATTTCCCTATCCTCTGAACACCTCCTCTGGTAACCTAAAATATGATCTCTTTTTCTACGAACTTTTTTTTTTGTTTCTTTCAGATTCTGCACATGAGTGAGATCATATAGTTCTTTTTTCTTTCTCTGACTTATTTCACTTAGTATAATACCTTAAAGGTCCATCCATGTTGCAGCAAATGTCAGGATTTCCTTGCACTTTATGGCTGAATAATATTCCATTGTATGTGTTTACCACAATTTCTTTATCCTTTCATCCATCAGTGAGCACTTTGATTTTCAAGACTTGGCTCTTGTAAATAAAGCATCTATGAATATGGGGTGCAAATATCTTTTGTTAGTGTTTTTGTTACTATTTGGATATACTCCCAGTGGGCCTCCCTGTTAGCTCAGACAGTAAAGAATCTGCCTGAAATGCAGGCGACCTCAGTTTGATGCCTGGGTCAGGAAGATCACCTGAAGAAGGGAAGGACTACCCACTGCAGTATTCTTGCCTAGAAAATCCCAAAGACAGAGGAATCTGAATTGTAAAATGTTTCAAATAAATTTGCATAGATAATTTATTGCAAATAGGCATTATTTCCTATAGTTCAATTATGTAATCATTGTCAGGGCTATAGTCCATGGGGTCTCAAAGAGTCAAACGTGACTCTTTCATACTCTAACACTTCCATAATTCCAAAAGTACAATTGCTGGGTCATATGGTAGTTCTACTTTTTATTTTTTGAGGCTCCATACTGTTTTCCATAATGACTATACCAGTTTACAATCCCACCAAAAGTGCACATTCATGCTAGCATTTGTTATCTGTTGTCTTTTTGATAATAGACATTGTGAGGTGGTATAACATTGTGAGGTGGTATCTCATAGTGGTTTTCAATTGCATTTTCCTAATAACTTGTGATGTTGAGCATCTATTTATGTACCTATTGATCTTTTGTATTTCTTCTTTGGAAAAATATCTTTGTGTTTTGCCCTGAGTTGTTTGAGTCTTTTGTATGTTTTGGATAGTAAACCCTTATCAGATAAGAGTTTTGCAAATATTTTTTCCTATTGCCCTGGTGGTCTTTTCATTTAGTTGATGGTTTCTTCCTCTTCTTCGTTTGATGTAGTCTTTCTGATTCATTTTCAAATTTGTTGCTTGTGTTTTTTTGAGTTATATTAAAGAAAACATTAACAAGACTATTGATGAACTTTGTTCCTATGTTTTCTATGTTATCTCTTCTCTAAATTTTTGGTAGAATTAAACTGTGAAGCCATCTGGTCCTGGGCTTTTGTTTGTTGGAAGATTTCTGATTACAGTTTGAATATCCATGCGTGTGATGGGTCTGTTAAGATTTTCTATTTCTTCCTGATTCAGTTTTGGAAAGTTGTGCTTTTCTAAGAATTTGTCCATTTTTTCTAAGTTGTACATTTTATTTGCATATAGTTGCTGATAATAGTCTCTTATGATCCTCTATTTCTGTTGTCTGTTGTGATCTCTCCATTTTCAATTCTAATTTTGTTGATTTGATTCTTCTCCCTTTGTTTCTTGATGAGTCTGGCTAATGGTTTGTCAATTTTATTCATTTTCTCGAAGAACCAGCTTTTTGCTTTGTTGACTTTTGCTATGGTCTCTTTTGTTTCTTTTGCATTTATTTCTGCCCTAATTTTTTCTCTTTTTTTTAAAATTTATTTTTACTTTACAATACTGTATTGGTTTTGCCATACATTGACATGAATCCGCCATGCGTGTACATGAGTTCCCAGTTCTGAACCCCGCTCCCACCACCCTCCCATATCATCTCTCTGGGTCATCCCAGTGCACCAGCACCAAGCATCCTGTATCCTGTATTGAATCTAGACTGGCGATTCGTTTCTTACATGATAGTATACATGTTTCAATGCCATTCTCCTAAATCGTCCCACCCTCTCCCTCTCCCACCGAGTCCAAAAGTCTGTTCTGTACATCTGTGTCTCTTTTGCTGTCTCGTCTATAGGGTTATCATTACCATCTTTCTAAATTCCATATATATGTGTTAGTATACTGTATTAAGATTTCTTTCCTTCTGCCAACCCTGGGGTTCTTCATTTCTTCCTTTTCTAGTTGCTTTAGGTGTAGAGGTGTAGGTGTAGGTTATTTTTTTGACTTTTTTCTTGTTTCTTGAAGTAAGCCTGTATTGCTATGAACCTTCCCTTTAGCACTGCTTTTACAGTGTCCCATAGGTTTTGGGCTGTTGTATTTTCATTTTCATTCGTTTCTATGCATATTTTGATTTCTTCTGTGATTTGTTCGTTTTTCAGCAGCGTGTTATTCAGCCTCCATATGTTGGAATTTTTAATAATTTTTCTCCTGTAATTGACATCTAATCTTACTGCATTGTGGTCAGAAAAAAATGCTTGGAAAGATTTCAATTTTTTTTTTTTTAATTTTCCAAGGCTAGATTTATAGCCCAGCATGTGATCTATCCTGGAGAAGGTTCTGTGTGCACTTGAGAAAAAAGTGAAATTCTTTATTTTGGGGTGAAATGTCCTATAGATATCAATTAGGTATAACTGGTCTATTGTATCATTTAAAGTTTGTGTTTTCTTGTTAATTTTCTGTTCAGTTGATCTATCCATAGATGTGAGTGGGGTATTAAAGTCTCCCACTATTATGGTGTTATTGTTAATTTCTCCATTCATACTTGTTAGCATTTGTCTTACATATTGCAGTGCTTCTATGTTGGGTGCAGATACATTTATAATTGTTATATCTTCTTCTTGGATTGATCCTTTGATCGTTATGTAGTGTCCATCTTTGTCCCTTTTCACATCCTTTGTTTTAAAGTCTATTTTATCTGATATGAATACTGCTACTCCTGCTTTCTTTTTGTCTCTATTTGCATGGAATATCTTTCTCCAGCCTTTCACTTTCAGTCCGTATATGTCCCTTGTTTCGAGGTAGGTCTCCTGTAGACAACATATATAGGGGTCTTGTTTTTGTATCCATTCAGCCAGTCTTTGTCTTTTGGTTGGGGCATTCAACCCATTTACATTTAAGGTAATTATTGATAAGTATGGTGACTGAACTGAACTGAACTGATGATCCTGTTGCCATTTACTTTATTGTTTTGTGTTCGAGTTTATACACTCTTTCTGTTTCCTGCCTAGAGATCCTTTAGCATTTGTGGGAGAGCTGGTTTGGTGGTGCTAAATTTTCTCAGCTTTTGCTTGTCTATAAAGCTTTTGATTTCTCCTTCATATCTGAATGAGATCCTTGCTGGGTACAGTAATGAGGGCTGTAGGCTATTTTCTTTCATCCTTTTAAGTATGTCCGTTATTTCCTTCTGGCCTGAAGAGTTTCTACTGAAAGATCAGCTGTTATCCTTATGGGAATCCCCTTGTGTGTTATTTGTTGTTTTTCCCTTGCTGCTTTTAATATTTGTTCTTTGTGTTTGATCTTTGTTAATCTGATTAATATGTGTCTTAGGATGTTTTGCCTTGGGTTTATCCTGTTTGGGACTCTGTGGGTTTCTTGGACTTGGGTGATTATTTCCTTCCTCGTTTTAGGGAAGTTTTCGTCTATGATTTCCTCAAGTATTTTCTCATGGTCTTTCGTCTTCTTCTGAGACTCCTGTGATTCAAATGTTGGGGCATTCAATATTGTCACAGAGGTCTCCGAGGTTGTCCTCATTTCTTTTAATTCTTTTTTCTTTTTTCCTCTCTGTTTCATTTACTTCTACCATTTTGTCTTCTACCTCACTTATCTTCTGCCTCCGTTATTCTACTGTTGGTTCCCCTCAGAGTATTTTAGATCTCATTTATTGCATTATTCATTATATATTGACTCTTTTTTATTTCTTCTAGGTCCTTGTTAAACCTTTCTTGCATCTTCTTGATCCTTGTCTCCAGGCTATTTATCTGTAACTTCAATTTGTTTTCAAGATTTTTGGATCATTTTCACTATTATTATTTGGAATTCTTTACCAGGTAGATTCCCTATCTCTTCTTCTTTTGTTTGGTTTGGTGGGCATTTATCCTGTTCCTTTACCTGCTGGGTTTTTCTCTGCCTTTTCATTTTGTCTATATTGCTGTGTTTGCAGTGGCCTTTCTGGATTCTAGCAGTTTGAGGTTCCTCTATATTGTGGAGGTTCCTCACTGTGGGTGGGGTTGGACTGGTGGCTTGTCAAGGTTTTCTGGTTAGGGAAGCTTGTGTCAGTATTCTGGTGGGTGGAGGGAGCTGGATTTCTTCTCTCTGGAGTGCAATGAAGGGTCCAGTAATGAGTTTTGAGATGTCAGTGGGTTTGGTGTGATTTGGGGCAGTCAATATATTAAAGGCCAGGGCTATGTTCCTGTGTTGCTGGAGAATTTGTGTGGTATGTCTTGCTCTGGAATTTGTTGGCCCTAGGGTGGTGCTTGATTTCAGTGCAGGTATGGAGGTGTTTGATGAACTCCTATAGATTAATGTTCCCTGGAGTTAGGAGTTCTCTGGTGTTCTCAGGATTTGGACTTAAGCCTCCTGCCTCTGGTTTTCAGTCTTATTCTGAAAGACTTCTCCATCTATAAAGCACTGATGATAAAACATGTAGGTTAACGATGAAATGTTTCTCCACAGTGAGGGACACCTGGAGAAGTACACAGAATTACATGGAGAAGAGAAGAGGGAGAAGGGAGATAGAGGTGACCAGGAGAAGAAGAGAGGGAATCAAAAGAGAAGAGAGTAAGCTAGCCAGTCTCCACAGTCTAGATCCCTCAGAGATGTTCATGCCATTACACAGAGAAGAGAAGAGAAGAGAAGAGAAGAGAAGAGAAGAGAAGAGAAGAGAAGAGAAGAGAAGAGAAGAGGGAGGAAGGAGACAGAGGTGGCCAGGAGGATAAAAGGGGGAATCAAAAGGAGAAAGACAGATCCAGCCAGTAATCAGTTTCCTAAGTGTTCTCCACCGTCTGGAACACATAGAGAGATTCACAGAGTTGGGTAGAGAAGAAAAGGGTGGGGAGAGATAGAGGCCACCTGGTAGAACAAAAGGAGAGTCAAAAGGAGGGAGGGAGCAATCAGGCCAGTGATCTCACTCCCAAGTAAAAATGGGTACTGAAGATTGGGTTCTTAAAGGTATAAAGTTGATAACAAATACCAAAAATCAAAGATTAAAAATCTAGAGTAGAGGTTAGATTCTCAAAAATACAATAAAAAGTCACAAAATTATATATAACATATATACATATATATAACATATATATATATGTCTATATATATAGGGGAAGACAGTGGCACCTCACCCCAGTACTCTTGCCTGGAAAATCCAATGAACAGAGGAGCCTGGTGGGCTGCAGTCCATGGGGTCACTAAGAGTCGGACACAACTGAGTGAAATGACTTCACTTTCACTTTTCACTTTCATGCACTGGAGAAGGAAATGGCAACCCACTTCAATATTCTTGCCTGGAGAATCCCAGGGATGGGGAAGCCTGCTGGGCTGTCATCTATGGGGTTGCACAGGATCGGACACGACTGAAGTGACTTAGCAGCATATATATATATATATGAAGTTTGCTTTAAAAATAGGGTTTTTTTTGCAAGGTAATAGGTTATAAAAATGAAAATTTAAGGAGTAATGGGGGCTTAAAATAATTTTTTTAGATTTAAAAAATGATAATAGTAAAAAATATATCTAGGACTTTCTCTGGAGCTGTTGCGGACAGTGTCAGATCAGTTCATTTTCAGACAGTTCCTTGGTCCGGCTTGTACTTCTCAAGGTCTATAGGCCCCTTCCTATGTAGTTGGTGCTAACTACAGGGTTTTAGTCTATTGCACCTGTCACTTCCAAACTGGTTCCCTCTGTTTATTTTAGCTTCTTCTGTTTGCTGGTTTCTTCAGTGTCTAATTTCTTCCCTGACACAAGGGAGGTGGTGATGGTCACTTTTTTTAGCTCACTTGTTCAGTTGTGCTATGGGGAGGGAGGAACACTGCAAACGAATATCACTGGTGTGTGCTCACACTGATTCAGCCACACTGGGTTTGCCCCTACTCACGGCATCTGTGCTTTCCCAGTCTACACTGCTCAGGCTCTAGGTTGCTCTGCCAGGAACTGTCTGATGCAGGCCCTGGGTTGCATGCATTCCCCAGGTCTAAGCCGCTCAGGTTCAGGTTCTTGGGTACTCCACAAAGGAGCAGACTTGGTTGGGCCTGCATTTTGTGTCCATCCCAGATCCGAGCAGCTCAGGTGACCAGGTGCTTGGCAAGTGCAGTCACCCCTGGTTGAAGGCTGCGACTCCCGCCTCCCAGTCACTCAGTTTTCTGGGTGTACAAGGAGCATGCCTTCTCAGGTGTGCCATGTGTCTCTTCTGGGGAGCTGATCTCTGGCTGCGACTCTCCTGGTGGATGTCGACCATCCAGAATCTCAAGAAGTCTTGGTTAGCAATGAAGTCTGCATGCAGTTTGGTATAGGATGCCTCTCTGGGGCTGCAATTGCCCCCGGCTGCCCTCCCTGCCTGTCTCTGGTGGGAAATGGGCTGGTCCACAGCCAGCTGGCTCTGCTCAGTTCTTTGTTCTATGAGCAGGCCTGGCGGTGTCTTTACATGGGATAGCTATCCCACAGTCTGGGTTGCTATCTGAAGCTAGTTCCCTCAGATTGCCCTCAGGGCATTCAGGTCCAGTCCTTACCCAAAGCAATGCAGCCCGCACCTTCCTGTCTAGCCCCCGCTTGCTAGTGGGGGATGCAAGCGTTTGGGCTGCTGCTTCACTGGGAGTTGCTGTTAGGCACATAATCTGTGGGTTTTAATTCATTTGTTTATTTTTCCTCCCAGTTATTTGCCCTCTGAAATTCCAAGGTTGGCCACAGACCTGCCAGAGAGTTTTTCCTGGTGTTTGAAAACTTCTCTCTTTTTTAAGACTCCCTTCCCTGGACGGATCTCCATCCCTACCTCTTTTGTCTCTCTTTTTATCTTTTATATTTTGTCCTACCTCCTTCCAAAGACAATGGGCTGCCTTTCTGGTTTCCTGATGTCCTCTGCCAGCATTTAGAAGTTGTTTTGTGAAATTTGCTCAGCGTTCAAATGTCCTTTCAATGAATTTGTGGAGGAGAAAGTGGTCTCCCCATTTTTTTCCTCTGCCAAGTTCAGTCTTGTCATATTTATCTGATTATTTTATCTGTGTATTTGAGTAATAGGATTTCTTTTAAAAGCCTTATAAGTTTGTTCTTGTAGAGACTGTTCTTTACTATTAAGCTCAATTTGGGTTTCTGGGTGTGTCTTCTGGTAATGTTTTCAGGCAGGAGGATCCTGCTATTACGGTCTATTCTAGGCCAAGACACATGTTCCACCTTTGAGGATGGAGATGGGATGGGGTGAACCACTGGCTGAGGACAGCTGGCTATGACTTCTGGCTTCGTTTCCTACCCAAATGAGGGTGCAGAATGGAATCTGACTGCATGAGCTCTCTGGTCAGGACTGGGTACTATATTCTGTAGTAGGTGGGACTATGAATTAGCTTGCCTACTCTGGCAGGGCAGCAGACCAGGACACAGGGATTGTATAACTCATTTTTTCTGATCAAGATTCAGCTTGAGTGTGCAGTGAATTCAATACTGAAGCCACCAGCTTTGCTCTGCAGTTGGGGGAAGCCATGGGCTGTTTTCTGGTCAAGTGGTGCTATACTCCAACTTTCCAGATGAACAAGGCCACTGGCTTTGCTCTGCAAACTATCAACTCTGTCTGCCCTTCTCTCAGCTCAAGTGCTATTGGACCACTCAGCTTCAAGGAGTTGTTGCCAATATTTCTGGTCAGATTGGGCCAGGTTATTGTTTTACAGTCACTAAGTCTGTGTCTGACTTTTTGCATACCCACAGATTGCAGAATGCTAGGCTTCCTTGTCCTTCACTATCTCCCAGAGTTAGTTCAAATTCATGTCCACTGAGTTGATGAGTTGGATTTGTCCCAGGGACAGGAAGATTCCTTGGAGGAGGGCATGGAAACTCACTCCAGTATTCTTGCCTGGAAAATCCCATAAACAGAGAAGCCTAGTGGGCTATAGTCTATAGGGTGGAAAAGTCAGATAAAACTGAAGTGACATAGTGTGCACAAATTGGTGATAATATCCAACCATCTCATGCTCTGTTGCCCTTTTCTTCTTTTGCCTTCAATCTTTCTAATCATCAGGGTCTTTCCAATAAGCTGTGTGTGACTTTTGTCTATTCATCTGTCAATGGACAATAAATTTGCTTCCTTACTTTGGCTATTGTAGATAACGCCAAGATGAACTCTAAAAGGCAAATATCCATAAGGACATTTTGAGGGGGGAGGGTGTTAGTTCTAAAAGGTCTTGTAGAATGACTTAAAAAAGAAATCTTTATCCCTTGACCAGCATACCCTTAAAGTGGCAGATAAAATCCCTTTATTTAACAATTGAGCTCACATTCCTGGAACACTAAATGCTTGCTAGAAAAGTGTCAAGGAATGGTAACGAAATCTGGGTAGGTTAGTACAAAATATTTAAAGTAATATTAGGTGAATTTTGAAATGATGCAGAATGGGAAATTCTTGTATAAATCGGGATTCTTGTATCTTTATGTTGTCTTTTTGTTTTTTTTTGTATAGTTCCTGGTATGCTAGGCTATATTAATTAACTAGCCACAAATGAGGAAGGCCGTAGGCTTGTGAATTTCACCTTAAAGGACAATGAGGCCTTTGAATTCTGTCACTTCGTGTACTGTTTTACACACTTTTTACAATTTTCTGAGGCCAAAACTTCTTCTTAATAGTGGTTCCATGGAATGGACTCTTGAAAATGGAAGGTACAGACTCTAACTGATTCTGGTCTCCTCCCTCAAGAATATAGTCCAAACTTCCTTAATGAACATCAGTAGATTTTTTAAGCCTGGCTGACTGAGCAAACAAGAAATATTGTTACTATATAATATTTATATAAATTTTTAAATATTCATGATAAAAATCTTACCGCAAACCATCATTATCCCCATTTATACTTCACTTTCTTGGTATTTCTTTTCTGTTTTATGTCTTTTAGATATAGTTCTATATTTTAGGACTTCTCGGTTTACTCCAGCAAAAGTCATATATAGATGCATATCTTTGGATATTCATTTCAATGCAACAGTTTTCTGGAGCTAACCAAGGCTGTATATTAGCTTCCAATTTTTCTGTAAAGTTTTAAGGAATAAAAGAACTCATCAGAAGAGTAAAATTAGCTCAATAGAACAGACATATACAGTAGCAGAATAGAAAATGTATTGACACTTTTATGATGACCATCTCAATAATATTTGAATTCTTTGATAGAATGACTATCATTTTATGGATAAATAAAAGAACTAGTGAATTCACTTTGATGTCAACCACAAGGAAAGGAAAACACATTATTTAACCACTTTCATTTACTTTTCTTCTAATCTATAGACTATATAAAATCATGTTAAATTCTAAAAATTGCCTGCATCTCATATCTCTCTTGCTCCAACTGTATATCCTCACTAGTTTGCACTGTTAAGTGATTCAGTTTTCTACAAATATTGTGTTGTTACAATATCATTTCATGCACTTAATGATCTTGCTTCATAGAAAAGTTCTGAGATTCAGCACAATGGTTTGGGGCATGTAGGTTTCTCTGAGACTTGTCCTAAGCTTGTTTTGATGAGTTGGCCCCAAACTTGCATCAATCTTAATTACCTACTTTGTCAGAAGAACATATAAGAGAATCCTGGAACAAATAAGAGAGATGTTTTTCCAGGTTTTGCTGGGAGAAGGTGGGGTAGTGAAAGAAAGTAAAAAGAAATGTCTTCTGGAGATGTAATATTCAGTAAAAACAGTATTCTTGGTGATTTGAACACTACTCTGCCCAATATGCATGTCAGGAAGCAACAGTTAGAACTGGACATAGAATAACAGACTGGTTCCAAATAGGAAAAGGAGTACATCAAGGCTGTATATTGTCACCCTGCTTATTTAACTTCTATGCAGAGTACATCATGAGAAATGCTAGACTGGAAGAAGCACAAGCTGAAATCAAGATTGCCGGGAGAAATATCAATAACCTCAGATATGCAGATGACACCACCCTTATGGCAGAAAGTTAAGAGGAGCTAAAAAGCTTCTTGATGAAAGTGAAAGAGGAGAGTGAAAAAGTTGGCTTAAAGCTCAACATTCAGAAAATGAAGATCATGATATCCAGTCCCATCACTTCATGGCAAATAGATGGGAAAACAGTGGAAACAGTGTCAGACTTTATTTTGGGGGGCTCCAAAATCACTGCAGATGGTGACTGCAGCCATGAAAATTAAAAGACGCTTACTCCTTGGAAGAAAAGTTATGACCAACCTAGATAGCATATTCAAAAGCAGAGACATTACTTTGCTGACTAAGGTCCATCTAGGGAAGGCTATGGTTTTTCCAGTAGTCATGTACGGATGTGAAAGTTAGACTGTGAAGAAGGTTGAGCACTGAAGAATTGATGCTTTTTAACTGTGATGTTGGAGAAGACTCTTGAGAGTCTCTTGGACTGCAAGGAGATCCAACCAGTCCATTCTGAAGGAGATCAACCCTGGCTGTTCTTTGGAAGGAATGATGCTAAAGCTGAAACTCCAGTACTTTGGCCATCTCATGTGAAGAGATGATTCGTTGGAAAAGACTTTGATGTTGGGAGGGATTTGGGCAGGAGGAGAAGGGGACGACAGAGGATGAGATGGCTGGATGGCATCACTGACTCGCTGGATGTGAATCTGAGTGAACTCTGGTAGTTGGTGATGGACAGGGAGGCCTGGCGTGCTGCGATTCATGGGGTCGCAAAGAGTCGGACATGACTGAGCGACTGAACTTAACTGAACTGAACTGCCCAGTATAAAAAAGAGAACTGGTGGTCTTGGAAGATGGACACAGTGTATCAGACAATTAGACCTAACTAACTCACAGACAGTGGAAGGATTTTCTTTCAAGCATCTGCTAGCACTTGGTTACTAGAAAGAAGTAGTTGGCAAATGGACTCTGTTTGTTACTGACGCAGCACCCTTACCATCAGTTCTATGCCAGGACATTCGGAGTTTCCTATTGCACTGCAAAAAAAAAAAAAGTTTACAAATTTAGTGACTCAAGAGACACAGGTTTGTTATATAATATATCATATATATTATATATTATTGGGTTTCAAAAGACCAAATATTGGCTTCACTGAACTTAATTCAAGATGTTCAC
>SJYC01136255.1:0-25465 GCA_006408675.1 Madoqua kirkii
ACCTTTGAAGGCAAGCTCAGTGATTTTAGCACAGCTGACATAAAGGATGCACTTAGTGTTGGCCAGACACATGCTTCAAATGTTAAGAAAAGTATTTATGTTGTGTCAATTAGTGCAGACGATCAGTGGTTGTGTAGCATTTCCTGTAAAATGTAAGTTTAGTTTTGGAAAGAGGTATGCTCCACAATGCAACTACGCAGTTTTAGACACCATGTGCTAGTGTACATGCGCTATAGTGGTTGGAACTGTGCTCTAGTGTGCATTCAGTAGTGGCTGGACTCATGTTGCAATGCCAAAGGTATAGCTTCAGACAGACTGTTCTAAAGGGCAAGCACACTAGTGGCATATCTTGTGCTCCAGATTGCAAGCTAAGCTAATTCAGTACTTCTGTGCTAGAGCTGAGACATAGTAGTGATGTATGCAGGCTCCAAAGTGCACTCCTACTATTTATGTTACATCTGCTCTAGAGGACAGTCTTAAAAGTGGTGGGGAGAATCCTCAAAAGCACAGTCTCAGGAGATGAAGCACGTGTTATGCAAAGATTCAGTATTTCATGCTTACCTTCTCTAGATCATGGGTCGGTATAACAAGAGGTATGCCTTAAGTGTGTTTCACTACTGAGATGCATGCTGAAAAGATAAGTTTCTCAGATACAGCATACCTGCTTTTCATGTGCTTTAGAGTGTTGTCTCAGGAGTTGCAGTGTACTTACGCAAGAGTGCTGACTGCAGAGGAATGTCCTCTTGAACTCTGAGTGTTATATTTTTGGTTGCATATCCAGAGATCAGATTCACAAAATGCAATATCCCTGCTCTGCCAAACAAGCTCAGTAGTCGGAAGATAAGCCCTCAACAGTGCTAGCACAAAAGTTGTGCAATATGTGTATTTTGACACATGACCAATTGAGGCAGGAAATATGAAGTATACTCCAGGTCTGTGTGGTGACACATCATCCATCGATGTACAGGTACACTACTCACAGCTTGCACAGTCTAGAGTGCTGGAAATCTAGCAGCACAATGGCTGGTATAAAATGGCTTGGGGTAATTGTCTCACACATCTTCTAGAGCAGCTCCTCAAGGTAGTGACTTTATGCTTCAGAATTCAAGGTCACTAGTGGTCACACAGTTGATCTACAATGATGGTTCACTCGTGGGTAGGATCTGTGTTTTACAACGCAGCCTCCATTTTCCTGGACTAGGTCCTCCAGAATGCAACTTCAGTAGTTGAGATACCTGCTCTAGAGTGCAGAAAGAAAAGTGGGGGGAAAATGCAACAGAGGGCAAGCCAAGTCATTGGCAATTTGTAGCTGCAGAGGGTAGGCTTACTAGTTTAAGCACACAGGTCATAGATCAAGATTAGTAGTAGTGAAACTCATGCTCTACCGGGGTCCAACCCCAGTGGATCCAGGAAAATCCAAAACTTGGACAGCGTAGGGGAGGAAAACTTATTTATTAATATAAGATTAGGTTAGGAAGAAATAGTGTAGAAGAAAAGATTAAGTGGAGAAAAGAGGCTGAATAACTTGGCTTATGAGGAAAACTAAACAAAATCTAAGGACAAGAGATTTATACATCTACACTGGGCCACAGGTGCACACTTGAATATCGAAGGGTGCCCCGCCTTAGGCTTTCTTTCGGGCGGGTCTTAGAAGCCAGAGCCAGTAAGTAGACGTGGTTAGCCACCCAGCACCAGATGGGAATTCAACCTGAAAAGCTAAGGGAGGGAAAGGGGAAAAAAATAGAGAAAGACAAGGGGGAGCCAGATTTTCAAAAAACTACACCGAGAGACTAGTTCAAGAAACTGGTCCATCCTTTATTGTTCAGAAGGCTTTTTATAGTTTTGATAATACATGGAGATCAAAAGGTAACACAAAGTTGTGCAGTTTAGCAGCCCAGACTCTTATCCAAACCATGCTTTTCTCTCTGTATACCTAGTTGCATACACAAATCTTACATAATTTACATCATCCTCTGGGCAAAAGGGCCAATTTGAAATCCTTTTCTGGATAAAGTTTGTCAACCAGAAGGTTTATTTCTGTTGTTCTCGAAGTTTCGTGCCACTCTCAGAAAACACTAAATAAATCACATTCTTACATAGCAAATATACAGTAATTTATAATAATTTATAACAAGTAAACAAGTAAAAATAGTCAGTTCTTTGCTTCGGGTAGCCAAAGTATTGTATCTTCATCTTTAGCAGTAGTCCTTCCAATAAATATTCAAGACTAAATTTCTTACTGAGTGACTTTATTCCCTTGGTGTCCAAGGTACTCTCAAGCGTTTTCTAACACTACACTTCAAAATCATAATGATTTCACGGCTCAGTTTTCTGTATAGTCCAATTCTCACATCCTTACATGACTGCTGGAAAAATTATAGACTGAACAAAAAAGATTTTTTTTTTTTTTTGGCAAAGTAATGTCTCAGCTTTTATATATGCTGTCTAGATTGGTCATAACTTTTCTTCCAAGAAAAAAGTATCTTTTAATTTTATGCTGTAGCCACCATCTACAGGGACTTTTAGAGCCAAGAACATAGTCTCTCACCGTTTCTATTGTTTTCCAGTCTGCTGGCCAGGAAATCATGGGACCAGATGCCATTATCTTCGTCTTTGAACATTAATTTTAAATCAGCTTTTTCACTCTCCCTTTTCACTTTCATCAATAGGTTCTTCAGCCCCTCTTCACCTTCTGCTATACGGGTTTTCTCACCTTTGTATCTGAGGTTATTTCCATTTCTCCCAGAAGTCTTGACTCAGGCTTGTGCTTCATCCACTCTGACATTTACCAGGATGCACTCTGCATCTAATTTAAATAAGCAGGGTTACATTTCAGAACCTGTCCATTATTGCATGTCTGGTTGTAGAATCAGTCTCTGTCCTTAAATCCTTTGTCTCTCTATTTTTGTGTATATCTTCTCCTGTCTCATTATGAGCAACTTGATTGGCTTCTCTGGGTATCTGGTGTCCTCTGCTAGCATATAGAACTTGTTTAGTGAAAGTTACTCCATATCCTGACAGTCTTTTGAGGTATTTACTGAGGAAAAATTGAACTCCTTCTCATATGTCTCTTCTATCTTAGGACCAGACTAAGGCTGCTACGTCGCTTTAGTCATAACTGGCTCTGTGCGACCCCATAGATGGCAGCCCATGAGGCTCCCCTGTTTCTTGGATACTCCAGGCAAGAACACTGGAGTGGGTTGCCATTTCCTTCTTTAATGCATGAAAGTGAAAAGGGAAAGCAATGTCATTCAGTCGTTTCAAACTCTTAGCAACCCCATGGATTGTGGCCTATCAGGCTCTCGGTCCATGGGATTTTCTAGGCAAGAGTGGTGGTGTGGTGTGCTATTGCCTTCTCTGAGGAACAGTCTATCGAGCTTATATTCAAAGGCATGCACTCTGCTTCTACTAAGCAAGTGCTCTAAAGTGTATACTGTCACTATAACACCATCATGTAGTACTGAGCTCATAGTGTGAAGCATGCACACAGTGAAGTTACTGAGCTCACCCTCTATAGTATGCATCCAGCAGCTACTTAGTCTGCACTCTGAAGTATGCTTCTTACCACTTTTATCCCCCAGTCTGTGGCAATTATGCTGCAACTCATGATCTGACACTCTTGAGTGTATAAACCACTACTTCTGATTATTCATGCAGAAACTACTGAGGTTGAAGTCACTTGTTTCCATTCTGCTTTTACATAGAATAGAGTTAGAATATATGTACTAATTAGCTTGCACTCTGGAACATACAACTGTAGAGCATAAGTATCACAGACAAGTGCACCTTTGCTCTGGACATGGCAAACCGTGACGACTGGAAATGCAAGAAGCTTTTCACAACTACTGACTCCTGATTTCAGACCTCCACTGCTGCTGCTGCTGCTAAGTCACTTCAGTCGTTTCCGACTCTGTGAGACCACTTAGAAAACAGGCCACCAGGCTTCTCTATCCCTGGAGTTCTCTAGGCAAGAATGCTGGAGTGATTTGGCACTTCCTTTTGCAATACATGCTAAGTCTCTTTAGTCTTGTCCGAGTCTGTGTGAACCTATGAACAGCAGCCCACCCGGCTCCTCTGTCCACTAGATTCTCCAGGCAGGAAAAATAGGGTGGGTTGCCATTTCCTTCTCTGGTTTCAAACCACACACACTACAAACACTGAGCCTGCCCTTTGGAATACCTGTTTGTCAATACTGAGACTGCCATCTATATGAGGCTCGCTGGAACTACTTAGTTTCCAATCTGGGTCACCCTTTCTGCCACTATTGAGATTATTAACAAGATTTGAAACAAGTGTGTTGCTGTCATTGAGACTGCTCAGTAAAGCATACATTCCATTACTCCTGAACCCGAGTTCTTGGGAATATGGCCTGCCACTAAAGAACCTGTCTCTAAAATATGCCTGTGTAAGAACACATATACTTTTGGTATATTGCACTCTGGATTCCGCATCCCAGCACTACTGAAATTGCTTTCCTGAACAAGAGTTCATCACCGGCTGAACTTTCACTTTAAAGCATAAATATCACAATCATTAGCTTGTTGCTTTATAGGTAAGTCAGGCTACTACTCAACCTGCACTGTAGTTCAGATGTTTCTAAACAATTATTGACGTTGCTCACTGAAGTTTACTTAGGACCCAACTGAGCCAGCACTCCTGTAGACATAGTGAGTTTAAACACTGGAGGACATGGTACACATCTACTGAGCATGGGTAAAGTGCATACATCCAGGCTCTGCTGAGAATGTGCTCTAGTTGCACATATGCCAGATTAGCTGAATGTGCAACTGGGAGTACAGAGCTCATGACTACAGAGTGCACACATTTTATCATATGTTTTGCACTACTGAGGTTTTACTTAGAAGCATATCTCTAATCATGACTGTGTGCCTTCAAGAGCTAATGATCTGACACTACCGAGACTATGCTGTAGAGTAAGACTGTCTGAACTACACAATTGGACGCTGAATCATGCATCCCAGCAGTATAAATCCTAGTACTAAATCACACTTGTCACTTCTGATTCCTTACACTAAGCAGGCATGGCACAGCTAGTGAGCATGTGTTCTAGAGCATGTGTGTGGCCATTACTAATTTTGCACTCTGAAGCATTTGTCTCTGAAGCCCAGGCCCCAAATCACTAAGGTTTCAGCTACTGATTATTTGCCTTGGTACACTGTTTTATTCAGTGCTGAACCTGCCTTTTAGAGCATTTCCAGGAACCAGCGTGAGGAATCTCACCTGTGACAAGGTCATATGACCGAGGTCTGATGGGCAAGGCGAGTCAGATCTCAGAGTTTTTCCCTGATATTTCCTAAGCATGTACCCCCAAAAAGTAAAAATCTGCCTGCTTTTGTACTCTGATTTTCCACTCTTCTGACACAGTCTGGAAAAAGGTATTTCAGGGTGTCAGTCTCCTGAGAAAGAATGTATTGGCTTAAAAACCCCTCTGATAGCTCTCTAGCTTGCCTAACAGGTTCCTCTGAACCTCTTACAGCTGTGAATTGCTTACAGCCCCCCAACCTTGTGAGGCACAAAATTTAAAAGCATTTTAAAGATACAATGCCTTTACTAGAGAGTTAAAAATTATATTGGTAAAGGATTTTCATGGTTGATTTAATGTTTTCTCCCAGACCTCCATATTTTTTATCTTTTAGACACCTGGGAAGATATTCATCAATGTAAATCGGATGTGGGAAAAGATATATAGTAGTTTTGATGTTAGAAACACTAGACTTTTGAGTTAATTTAAGTCATTTTACTCTTTTTACTTGTTATAAATTGCTGTATATTTGCCATCTAAGAATGTAATTTATTTAGGGTTTTTTTTCTGAGAGTGGCACGAGAAGTTCTCTAGGCAAGAATGCTGGAGTGATTTGGCACTTCCTTTTGCAATACATGCTAAGTCTCTTTAGTCTTGTCCGAGTCTGTGTGAACCTATGAACAGCAGCCCACCCGGCTCCTCTGTCCACTAGATTCTCCAGGCAGGAAAAATAGGGTGGGTTGCCATTTCCTTCTCTGGTTTCAAACCACACACACTACAAACACTGAGCCTGCCCTTTGGAATACCTGTTTGTCAATACTGAGACTGCCATCTATATGAGGCTCGCTGGAACTACTTAGTTTCCAATCTGGGTCACCCTTTCTGCCACTATTGAGATTATTAACAAGATTTGAAACAAGTGTGTTGCTGTCATTGAGACTGCTCAGTAAAGCATACATTCCATTACTCCTGAACCCGAGTTCTTGGGAATATGGCCTGCCACTAAAGAACCTGTCTCTAAAATATGCCTGTGTAAGAACACATATACTTTTGGTATATTGCATCTGGATTCCGCATCCCAGCACTACTGAAATTGCTTTCCTGAACAAGAGTTCATCACCGGCTGAACTTTCACTTTAAAGCATAAATATCACAATCATTAGCTTGTTGCTTTATAGGTAAGTCAGGCTACTACTCAACCTGCACTGTAGTTCAGATGTTTCTAAACAATTATTGACGTTGCTCACTGAAGTTTACTTAGGACCCAACTGAGCCAGCACTCCTGTAGACATAGTGAGTTTAAACACTGGAGGACATGGTACACATCTACTGAGCATGGGTAAAGTGCATACATCCAGGCTCTGCTGAGAATGTGCTCTAGTTGCACATATGCCAGATTAGCTGAATGTGCAACTGGGAGTACAGAGCTCATGACTACAGAGTGCACACATTTTATCATATGTTTTGCACTACTGAGGTTTTACTTAGAAGCATATCTCTAATCATGACTGTGTGCCTTCAAGAGCTAATGATCTGACACTACCGAGACTATGCTGTAGAGTAAGACTGTCTGAACTACACAATTGGACGCTGAATCATGCATCCCAGCAGTATAAATCCTAGTACTAAATCACACTTGTCACTTCTGATTCCTTACACTAAGCAGGCATGGCACAGCTAGTGAGCATGTGTTCTAGAGCATGTGTGTGGCCATTACTAATTTTGCACTCTGAAGCATTTGTCTCTGAAGCCCAGGCCCCAAATCACTAAGGTTTCAGCTACTGATTATTTGCCTTGGTACACTGTTTTATTCAGTGCTGAACCTGCCTTTTAGAGCATTTCCAGGAACCAGCGTGAGGAATCTCACCTGTGACAAGGTCATATGACCGAGGTCTGATGGGCAAGGCGAGTCAGATCTCAGAGTTTTTCCCTGATATTTCCTAAGCATGTACCCCCAAAAAGTAAAAATCTGCCTGCTTTTGTACTCTGATTTTCCACTCTTCTGACACAGTCTGGAAAAAGGTATTTCAGGGTGTCAGTCTCCTGAGAAAGAATGTATTGGCTTAAAAACCCCTCTGATAGCTCTCTAGCTTGCCTAACAGGTTCCTCTGAACCTCTTACAGCTGTGAATTGCTTACAGCCCCCCAACCTTGTGAGGCACAAAATTTAAAAGCATTTTAAAGATACAATGCCTTTACTAGAGAGTTAAAAATTATATTGGTAAAGGATTTTCATGGTTGATTTAATGTTTTCTCCCAGACCTCCATATTTTTTATCTTTTAGACACCTGGGAAGATATTCATCAATGTAAATCGGATGTGGGAAAAGATATATAGTAGTTTTGATGTTAGAAACACTAGACTTTTGAGTTAATTTAAGTCATTTTACTCTTTTTACTTGTTATAAATTGCTGTATATTTGCCATCTAAGAATGTAATTTATTTAGGGTTTTTTTTCTGAGAGTGGCACGAGACTTTGAGAAGAATAACACAAATAAATTTCTGCTTGACAAACTTTATCCAGAAAAGGATGGTTAATTTGCTTTTTCGGCCAGAGAATGATGTAAATTACCTAAGATTTGTGTATGCAACTAGACATGCAGAGAGAAAAGTCTGGTTTGGATAAGAGTCTGGGCTGCTAAAGCAGTATAATATCGTGTTACCTATTGTTCTCTATGTATTATCAAAAGTATACAAAGCCTTCTGAACAATAAAGGATGGGCCAGTTTCTCAAACTAGTCTCTCAATGTAGTTTTTTGAGAATCTGGCTCCCCCTGTGACTTTCTCTTTTTTTCTCCCTCTGCCTCCCTCTGCTTTTCTGACTGAATTCCCACCTGAGGCTGGGTGGCTTACCACATCTACTTACTTGCCCTGGCTTCTAAGACCCGCCCAAAAGAAAGCCTAAGGCGGGGCACCCTTCCATATTCAAGTGGGCACCCGTGGCCCAATGTAGATGGTGCAAATTTCTTGTTCTGAGATTTTTTTCATTTTTCCTCATAAGCCAAGTCATTCAGCCTCTTTTCTCCACTTATGTTTCCTACTACACTCTTTCTTCTTAATCTAATCTTATATTAATAAATAAGTAAGTTTTCCTCACCTAAGGTGTCCAAGCTTCAGATTTTCCTGAATCCACCGGGGTTGGACCCCGGTAGAGCATGAGTTTCACTACTATTAATCTTGATCCATGACCTGTGTACTTAGTGAGCCTACCCTCTGCAGCTACAAATTGCCAATGACTTGGCTTGCCCTCTGTTGCATTTTCCCCCCACTTTTCTTCCTGCACTCTAGAGCAGGTATCTCAACTACTGAAGTTGCATTCTGGAGGACCTAGTCCAGGAAAATGGAGGCTGCATTGTAAAACACAGATCCTACCCACGAGTGAACCATCATTCTAGATCAACTGTGTGACCACTAATGACCTTGAATTCTGAAGCATAAAGTCATTTCCTTGAGGAGTTGCTCTAGAAGATGTGTGACAATTACCCCAATGTCATTTTATACCAGCCATTGTGCTGCTCGTCTTCCAGCATTCTAGACTGTGCAAGCTGTGAGTAGTGTACCTGTACATCGATGGATGCTGCGCCACCACTACAGACCTTGTGTATACTTCATATATCCTGGCTCGATCGTGTTTCACAATATACAAGAAGATGTGTGACAATACCCCAATGTCATTTTATACCAGCCATTGTGCTGCTCGTCTTCCAGCATTCTAGACTGTGCAAGCTGTGAGTAGTGTACCTGTACATCGATGGATGCTGCGCCACCACTACAGACCTTGTGTATACTTCATATATCCTGGCTCGATCGTGTTTCACAATATACATATTCCACAACTCTTGTGCTTGCACTGTTGAGCGCTTATCTTCCGACTACTGAGCTTGTGTGGCAGAGCAGATATATCACATTTTGTGAATCTGAACTCTGGATATGCAATCAAAAATATAACACTCAGAGTTCAAGAGGACATGGCCCTCTGCATATTCCTCTGCAGTCTCCACTCTTGGATAAGTGCACTGCAATTCCCGAGACAACACTCTGAAACACATGTAGAGCAGGTATGCTGCATCTGCTGACCATAACCCTTCAGCATGCATCTCAGCAGTGAAACACACTTTAGGCATATCCCTGAAACTTCTTGACCATGATCTAGAGCGAGCAAGCTTCAAATACTGAATCTTTGCTTTGGACAATGCGTGCATCTTCTCCTGACACTGTTTTTGAGGATTCTCCCCACCACTACTAGACTCTGTTCTAGAGCAGATGTAACATAAATAGTAGGAGGGCACTTTGGAGCCTTCATACATCACTACTATGTCTCAGCTCCAGCATAGAAATGCTGAATCAACTTAGCTTGCAGTCTGGAGCAGAAGATCTACCACTAGTGTGCTTGCCCTTTAAAACAGGATGTCTGAACCTGTCCCATTGGCACTGCAACATGCATCCAGCCACTACTAAATGCACACTAGAGCACAGTTCCCACCACTATGGAGCATTTACTCAAACTCATGGTGTCTAAAATTGCTCAGTTGCATTGCGGAGCATACCTCTTTCAAAAATTGAACTTGCATTTACAGGAAATGCTACATAACCACTGATGTTGTGCTGTAGAATTGGCACAACGTAAATAATTTTCTTAACATTTGAAGCATGTGTCTGGCCAACACTAAGTCCATGGTTTAGGTCAGCTGTGCTAAAATCACTGAGCTTGCCTTCAAGGGTATATTTGAGCTCACATTATATAGCACACCAAGTACTACTGTGGATCCTGTGCTCTAAAACTCTTGTGAGATGAGAGAACAAGATGGTGGAACCCTAGGTGGATGTGCAGTACATCTCTCCATGGATACATAAGGCATACCCCCTCAGACACTGAACAGTATCAGAACATTACCTGAAAGTAGACAGGAGTACCTGACAAGTGGAAAAGAATGTATAGACCACACAAAACACACTAGGATGAAAAAACTGGGGGAAGAAACAGGAGTGTTAGTAGGACTGGATCTGCCCTGAGTGGGTGAAGGAAGAGAAGCTGAGGTCCAACCCACACTAGGCCCATTTTTTGAATCACAGTATAAACATTTAAGCTGAGGTGATCAGGGGAAACCTAGAGAGTCCTTGCTGCAGCTGTACATATACCAGACAAGGACATGTGTCCCCTGAAAGGCACAGTTGCTGGGAGCTGAAGTTTAGGGATTTTGGGGAAATTCCTGAGAGAGGGATGCTGTTTATTTGGGAGAGATGGAGAGGGGGGTGTGAGGGAGGAGACTGTGGTAGGGTATGCCTGTGGAGGAGAGACAGGCAGCCATGGAAACAAGACAATATCACCAAGTCCCATGTAGGAGGTGAAGCAATCACCATAGCCTCTCTATCTCCACATGCTAGCATCAGCAATTTCTACAGTAATGAGGCTGACCCATCAAATGCTGAACACACTCATATGCAGAGAACACCACCCAAGATTCTCCTTTAAGTGTCAGCATACTAGAGTAGAACCCCACTCAGGATGCTCCTTTAAGTGTCAGATGCACTGCTTTAAAGAGTAGCACCCCAGCCAGGGAAGTCTCACTTTGTGCTGACACGTTGAACAGCAGAGAAGGATCCCAGGCAAATAAGCCTTCTAAATGCCTGAATGGTTGGAACTAGTGAGAAAGACTGTCCAAAGAGGATTTCAGTTCTCCAGCTACAAGAAGCATTAAAAAAAAAAAAGAGACCCTGATTGGGCCATAACTCCTGTGGTGTAGTCAGTCTGTTTCCCTTCAAAATGCACACTTAACACCACATGGGTCCCTCAAAGCCAAAAGCTGCTCCACATTCACACTCACTGGGAAAAAAAAAAAAACTGCCACAGGTTTAAAAACAAAAAATCCTGCAACTATTTGCACAGGACTACTTCAATACTGTCTAACTCTCTGTGGAACACATTTAACTGCTACAGAGAACAAGCTCTAAAATACATATACTGGAACAGCTGATGTTTTCAGTCTTGTTGCTACTGCGGAGTTTTCCAAATTTGCTGGCATATTGAGTTCAGCATTTTCACAGCACTATCTATTAGGATTTGAAATCACTAAACTAGAGTTCTGTATCTCCACTAGAGTTGTCTCTACTGCTGCTTCCTAGGGTCCACTTGACTTCACATTCCAGGATTTGGGGCTCTAGATTATCTGGATCATGAAGGTCTTTTTCTGTATAGTTCTTCAAACTTTTCTGTATAGATTCTTGCTACCTCTCCTTAATATCTTCTGCTCCACTGAGGTCCATAAATTTTATCCTTTATTGTGTCCAATGTTGCATGAAATATTCCCTTGATATCTCTAATTTTCTGGAAAAGATCTTTAGAATTTCCCATTCTATTGTTTTCCTCTATTCTTTGCATTCATCACTGAGAAAGGCTTTCTTATCTCTCTTTGCTATTTCTTTGGGACACTGTATTCGTATGGGTATATCTTCCCTTTTCTTCTTTGCCTTTTGCATCTCTTCTCTTAATTATTTGTAAGGCCTCCTCAGACAAACATTTTGCCTGTCTGCATTCATTGTCTTCAGGATGGTGTTGATCACTGCCTCCTGTATAAATTCATGAACCTCCATATGCAGTTCTTCAGGCAGCATATCATACCTAATCCCTTAAACATTTTCTCATATCCACTGTATAATCATAAGAGATCTGATTTAGGTCATAGCTGAATCATTTAGTGGTCTTCCCTACTTTCTTAAATTTAAGCCTAAATCTTTGGCAAATACTGAGCTTCCACTCTGAGCTTTCCTTCTTACAAGTATTCCCCCACCATTGTCAAGCACTTTTGGTGCACCTATTTATCTTCACTCTGAAACACATGTACCGTCACTCCTGACAGGATGCTCAAGTGCATGCATTTAACTCCTTCTGAGACCTCACTCCAGAGTATGCATGATGATCTACTCAGCTAGCATTCTGCTACGTGCATCTTCCACTACTTAGACTATGATACTGAGGCCATGCTGCAACTACAGAGTTGCAATCTCAAGCTTATCTTCCTTGACTTTCAGCTTACATGTTATGCCCCATCCTATGCCCTATTTCTTGAATAGATATGAAACAACTGTTGAGGTTGTTATCTGGAGCATGTCCCTGCCAATTCTGAAAAGATTTTTCTTAAGTTCTTCATATTTCTTTTTAAAAACGATTAATGTTAATAGGAATAAAATTACTGTGTATTAATGTGATGTTTTTTTGACATATACAGCCACATCTATCAATCACATAAAATCATGTGTCCCCCTATTTTGAACACGCCTCAAACCTTCCTTGTTACCACATGCTTCTGGGTTCTTCCATAGCACAAGAGTTTGATGCATCTTTCATGCATAGGACTTTCTCTGGTCATATCTTTTATAAATGTTAATATACCTGTTTCAATGCCATTTTCTCAAATCATCCCATTGTTGAATTCTCCCTTTGAGTTTAGGAGTCTGTTATTTATATGTGGATCTTCTTTACTAGCCTCCCTGCAGGATCATTGTTATTGTCTTCCTAAATCTCATTTATATGCATTAATAAACAATATTTATATCTCTGTTTCTAACTTTTTTCTTTACTCTGAATAATAGGCTGCAGATTGAACTGCCTCATTAAAAGTGGCACTAATATATGCCTTTCTCTGGCTAAGTCATATCCCATTTTCATATATACCACAAATTCCTTATATATTCATTTGCTGATGTGCATCCAGATTACTTCCATGTCACAGCTTTTGTAAAGAGAATTGCAATAAACATTGGGGTACATGTGTCTCTTTTGATTCTAATTCCCTCTGCGTACATGCCAAGAAGTGGGATTGCTCAGTCATAGGACAGTTCTAGTCCAAATTTCTCAAGGAATATTTGAACCATTCTGCATACAAATTGTACCAGTTTGTGGTGCCACCAACAGAATATCAGGGCCCACTTTTCCCACACCCTCTTTAGGATTTTGTGCTTTTAGAATTTCTGATGGTGACCACTCTGAACAGTGTGATATGACTATGCACTAAATTTTAATTTTTGTTTCTCTATTAATGAGTGCTTTTAAGAATATACCATGTGTTTTTCAGCCACCTGTACGTCTTATTTAAAAAAAATGTCTATTTAAAGGTTTTGTTTGCCTTCTAATGATGCTCTGAAAGTACTGCACTCAATATGCCAGCAAATTTGGAAACGTCAGCAGTGGTTAAAGAACTGGAAAAGATCAGTTTTTATTTCAGTCCCAAAGTAATGCTCAAATTCTCCAAGCCAGGCTTTAGTAATACATGATTCATGAACTACCAGATGTTTTAGCTGGTTTTAGAAAAGGCAGAGGAACCAGAGATCAAAATGCCAGCATCTGCTGGATCATTGACAAAGGAAGAGTTCGAAAATAAGATCTATTTCTGTTTTATTGACTATGTCAAAGTCTGACTGTGTGGATCACAAACAACCGTGGGTTTTCTGAAAGAGATGGGAATACCGGACCACCTGACCTGCCACTTGAGGATCCAACACGCAGGTCAGGAAGCAACAGTTAGAATAGGACATGGAACTACAGACTGGCTCCTAATAGGAAAAGGAGTCTGTCAATCTCTATATTGTCACTCTGCTTGTTTAATTCATATACAGAGTACATCATGAGAAACACTGGGCTAGAAGAAGCACAAGCTGAAATCAATATTTCTGGGAGATATATAAATAACCTCAGATATGCAGATGACACCATCCATATGGCGGTAAATAAAAAGGGATTAAAAAGCCTGTTGATGAAGCTGAAAAAAGAGAGTAAAAGGTAGGCTGAAAACTTAAAATTCATAAAAATAAGATCATGACATCTGATTATAGGAAATAGATGGGGAAACAGTGGAAACCGTTTGACTTTTTTTTTTTTTTTTTTTTGGGTCTTCAAAATCACTGCAGATACTGTTTGCAGGCATGAAAATAAAAGACATTTACCCTATGTAAGGAAAATTATGACCAACCTAGACAGCATACAGAAAAGCAGAGACTTTATTTTGTCAACAAAGTTCTGTCTAGGCAAGACTAAGATATTTCCAGTAGTCAAGTTTGGATATGAGAGTTGGACTATAAAGAAAGGTGATTACTGAATAACTGATGCTTTTGAACTGTGGTGTCAGAAAAGACTCTTTAGAATCATTTGGACTGCAAGGGTATCCAAACAATCCATTCTAAAGAGATCAGCCCTGGGTATACTTTGGAAGGAATGATTCTAAAGCTGGAACTCCAGAACTTTGGCCACCTTATGTGCAGAGTTGACTCACTGGAAAATCTCTGACGCTGGGAATGATTGGAGGCAAAGGAAGGGGAAAACAGAGGCTGAGATGGCTGGATGGCATCACTGACTCGATGAACATGAGTTTGCGTGAACTCCGGGACTATGTTATCGACAGGACGTCCTGGTGTGCTACAATTTATGGAGTCTCAAAAAATCACACACGACTGAACTGAGCTCAACTGAACTGAACTGAACTGAAGCAACTGATAAAGAATTAATCTCAAAAATATACAAGCAACTCCTGAACCTCCATTCCAGGAAAAGAAACTACCCCATGTTAAAATAGGCCAAAGGACTAAACAAACATTTCTCCAAAAATGACATACAGATGGCTAACACATGAAAAGATGCTCACCATCACTCATTATCAGAGAAATGCAAATCAAAACTGTAATGAAGCACCGTTTCATGCCAGTCCAAAGTTGACAAGCAAGAAATGCTGGAAATGGTGTGGAGAATAGGGAACCCACTTATACTGTTTGTGAGATTGCAAACTATTACAGTCACTATGGAGAACACTGTGGAGATTCCTTAAAGAAACAAGCAAACACACAAACAAAAACCTGTATCTAAAACTACCATAGGACCCAGAACTTCCACTGCTGTCCATACACTCCCAGGAAACCAGAATTGAAGGAGACATGTGTATCCCAATGTTCATCATATCACTGTTTTTAATGGCCAGGGTATGCATGCAACCTAGATATCCAGCAGCAGACATATGGATAAGAAATTAGTGGTTCATATACACAATGGATTATTACTCAGCCATTAAAAAGAATACCTTTCAATTAGATTTAGTGAGGTGGATGAAACTGAAGCCTATTATACAAAGTAAAGTTAGCCAGAAAATAAAAGACAATAAAGTAACGCATGTATATGGAATTTAGAAAGATGGTCATCCCAAGTGGGGAGCTTGAGAGAATGATATTAAAAAACACAATGGATTATTACTCAGCCATTAAAAAGAATACCTTTCAATTAGATTTAGTGAGGTGGATGAAACTGAAGCCTATTATACAAAGTAAAGTTAGCCAGAAAATAAAAGACAATAAAGTAACGCATGTATATGGAATTTAGAAAGATGGTCATCCCAAGTGGGGAGACTTGAGAGAATGATATTAAAACATGTACAGTATCGTATATGAAATGAGTCCTCAGCACAGATTCAATGCATGATACTAGATGCTTGGGGCTGGTGCACTTGGATGACACAGAGGGATGGTCTGGCTTGGAAAGAGGGAAGGGGTTCAGAAAGGGGAACACGTGTATACTTGTGGCAGAAACATGTTGATATATGGCAAAACCAATACAATAATGTAGTATAATTGACCTCTAGTTTAGAAAAATGAAAAGAAAAGAAAGAAAGAACTCATCCCAAAACCTCCGTACCCAAATTGTAACCAAGCACCATCCAGGAGCCAATAAGTTTCAGAGCAAGACATACCAGGCAAGTTCTCCAGCAACACAGATACATAGGCCAGAGCTTCAATATACAAGCTGTACAAACAGCAAAACCATAAACATCTCAAAAGTCACTACTGGACGCTTCATTGCACTCCAGAAAGAACTGATGCAGCTCCACTCACCAGAACACTACACAAACTTTCCTAACCAGAAAACCTTGACAAACCACTTATTCAAAACTAACTATAGGGAGGAACCACAAACTGCCAGAAAAAGAAAAGCCAAGCTAAAAAAAAAAGTTAGGAATGAGATTTTCCACGCTTCATGGCGATGTCCATGTGTAGAGTCTTCTCTTGTGTTGTGGGAAGAGGGTGTTTGCTATGAGCAGTTCATTTTGTTGGCAAAACTCGATTAGTCTTTGCCCTGCTTCATTCCACTTTTGAAGGCCAAATTAGCCTTTTACTTCAGGTGTTTCTTGACTTTCTACTTTTGCTTTCCAGTGTCCTATAATAAAAAGGACTTTGTGTGTGTGTGTGTGTTAGTTCTGTGTCTTGTAGGTATATATAGAACCGTTCAATTTCAGCTCCTTCCGCATTACTGGTTGAGGCATAGACTCGGATAACTGTGATCTTGACAGGTTTGCCATGGAAATGAACAGAGATTATTCCTTCGTTTTTGAGATTTCATCCAAGTACTGCATTTTGGATTCTTTTGTTGATTATGGTGGTTACTCCATTTCTTCTGAGGGATTCCTGCCCGCAGCAGTAGTTATAATGGTCATCTGAGTTAAATTCACCCATTCCAGTCCATTTTAGTTTGCGGATTCCTAGAATGTCAACGTTCACTCTTGCCATCTCCTGTTTGACCACTTCCAATTTGCCTTGCTTCATGGACCTGATATTCCAGGTACCTAAGTAATATTGTGTTTTCTAGCTTCGGACCTTGCTTCTATCCCCAGTCACATCCACAGTTCGGTATTGTTTTTGCCTCAGCTCTGTCCCTTCATTCTTTCTGGAGTTATTTCTCCCCTGACTTCCAGCACCATATTTGGCACCTACCTACTTGGGGAGTTCCTCTTTCAGTGTCCTGCCATTTTGCCTTTTCATACTGTTCATGGGGTTCTCAAGGCAAGGATACTGAAGTGATTTGCCATTCCTTTCTAATACACCATATAAATCATTTCATTGTTTCAGTGTTGTGACACATTTCAATGGCTGCTTCAGTAGCTCCCAGTCAGACACATTCAGTGTTTTACCACTATCTTGGGTTTCAGATCTGTGACATGCTACAAGTGCTCCTGAAACTACTCAAAGTCAAACGCACTCTTTAGCTTGGTTTTCTCTGATTGTCATTTGTTGTTCAGTCACTCAGTCATCTCCAACTCTTCTTAGCCCATGGACTGCAGCATAGCATGCATTCTTGCCCTTCACCATCTCCTGGAGCTTGTTGAAAGTCAAATCCATTGGGTCGGTGATGCCATCCAGACATCTGGTCCTCTGTCATCCCCTCCTGTTGCTGAATCTTTATAAGCATCTGAGTTTTTTTCCAATGAGTTGTCTCTTCACATCAGATAGCAATAATATGGAAGCTTTTGCCTCAGCATCATGCTCTCTGGTGGATTTTCAGGATTAATTTCCTTTAAGGTTGAATGGATTGATTTCCTTGCAGCCCAAGCGACTTACAGAATCTTCTCCAAGATACTTTTGGTTCAGAAGTATTATTTCCTTCACGTTCAGCCTCCTTGATCATCTAATTTACATAGGCACATGCCTATGGAAAAAAAAAAAAAAACCACAAACATAGCTCTAACTATGTAGACCCTTCTTGGGAAAGGAATGCCTCTGCTCTTTAACATGCAATCTAGGTTTTTCACAACTTTTCTTCCAAGAAACAAGTGTCATTTAATTTCATAGCTGCAGTCATCATCTGCCAAGTAAACCGATGTCTATCACTGTTTCCATTGTTTTCCCATCTATTTGCCATGAAATGATAGGACCATATGCCATGATTAGTCTTTCGAATGTTGGGACTTCAGCCAGTTTTTTCACTGTCCTCTTTTACCTGCATCAAGAGGCTCTTTAGTTATTCTTCGCTTTATGCCATATGGGTGGTGTCATATGCATATCTAAGGTTATTGATATTTCTATTGGTATTTCTATTTTCTCTTAATTTCAGCTTGTATTTCTTCCAGCCCAGCCTTTTCCAAGATGTACTCTGCATAAGTTAAATCAACAGGATGACAATATATTAGTTTTTGTTTTGTTTGTTTTTCCCCTATTTTAAATCATCTGTTCTTGTGTATCTTTTTCTCACTGTTGTTACTTGACCTGGATACAGGTCTCTCAGGAGGCAGGTAGGGAGTCTGGAACTTCCATGTCTTAAAGAATTTTCTGCAGTTCATTGTGATCTACAAAGTGGATTTTTATCACAGATTATGAAACAGAAATTTATTTTCTTTTTATAATTCTGTTGCTTTTTCCATAATCCAATGGATGTTGCCAATTTGACCTCTGTTTTCTGTCTTTGCTAAATCCAGTTTGAACATCTGCAATTTCAAGGTTACTGTGCTATTGAAGTCTAGCCTGGAGAATAGTGAGCAGGCATTTGTTTGATCAACTCAGCTGCTCAGTCATGTTTGACTTTTTGTGACCTCATAAAGTGTAGCATGTCAGGCCTCCTTGTCTCTCACCAACTCCTGGAATTTACTGAAATTCATGTCCTTTTAGTCATTGATGCCATCTAACCATCTCACCCTCTGTCTTCCCCTTCTCCTCCCACTTTCAATCTTTCCCAACATCAGGGTCTTTTCAAATGAGTCAGCTCTTCACATCATGTGGCCAAATTATTGGAGTTTCAACTTTAACATCAGTCCTTCCAAAGAATATTCAGGATTGATCTCATTTGGAATGGATTGCTTGGATCTTCTTGCCATCCAACAGACTCCAAGAGTATCCTACAGCACCGCAGTGCAAAAGCATCAATTCTTTGGTGCTCAGCTTTTTTAAAAAAATATAATTCAACTGTCACACCCATACATGCCTACTGGAAAATTCATAGTCTTAATTAGGTGGAGCATTGTTGGTACATGAACACCTGTGCTTTTTAATATGTTGTCAAAGTTGTTCATAAATTTTCTTCCCAAGAGATAATGCGTGACATTAGAGCAGTTGTGTGATACTTTGTACATTCTTTGGCATTGTCATTCTCTGGATTTCACATGAAAAACTGACCTTTTCCAGTCCTGCAGCCACTGCTGAATTTTCTAAGTTTTCTGGCATACTGAGTGGAGCACTTCAACAATATCATCGGTTAGAATTTGAAATAGCTCAGCTGGTGTTCCATCACCTCCACTATCTTTGTTGGTAATGATACTAACAGGCACTTGAT
This sequence comes from Madoqua kirkii, assembly GCA_006408675.1. NCBI lineage: Eukaryota > Metazoa > Chordata > Mammalia > Artiodactyla > Bovidae > Madoqua > Madoqua kirkii. Next base: position 19,337 of record SJYC01136255.1, read on the forward strand.
TGCACAATCCAAGATGTCTGGCTGTAGGTGAGTGATCACACCGTCATGGTTATTGGGCCATTGGGATTTTTTTTGATAGTACTTCTATGATAAGTTTTCTGGCATACTGAGTGGAGCACTTCAACAATATCATCGGTTAGAATTTGAAATAGCTCAGCTGGTGTTCCATCACCTCCACTATCTTTGTTGGTAATGATACTAACAGGCACTTGATTGCACAATCCAAGATGTCTGGCTGTAGGTGAGTGATCACACCGTCATGGTTATTGGGCCATTGGGATTTTTTTTGATAGTACTTCTATGTATTATTGTCTCCACTCCTCAATATGTTTCACTTCTTTTATTTTATGCATTTTCGGTCCTTTATTGTGCCCATAGGTGCATGAAATACTCACTTGATATCTCTTCCTTTTCTGAAGAAATCTCTAGTCTTTCCCATTCTATCATTCCCACTCAGTAGTTTAGAAACTTTTATTGTTTCAAGGATGTGACATGCTTCCAGGGCTTCTTCATCCAAATGATTCCGATAGTCCCAGTAGTGTATCAGAATCCCAAGTTTCAGTACTGGGACCTGCTTTATCTGCTTCTTCTCAACCCCTGATCAAACACATTCAGTACTTTATTAGCATAGAATATTCAGTGCATTAACATGTGACGCTTTCCAGTGTTTCCTTTTCACCTGGGACTTGTCACCCAGTGGTATAAGTGCTATCCTCTATTGTAGTGCTGTTACATAGGTCAAGTGCTTTATTTTTTGAAGATAAAACACACTCATCAGCCAGTGCCTTAGTGGAGAGTCATGCTTGAGGAGCTTCTTCACCCACCCAGTCAAACACTCCCAGGAGTTTATCACTATCCAGTGTTCAAGTTGTGTGCCATGCTTCAAGTACATCTTTTTGTACACTGGGTCAAGCACACCCAGTAGTTTGTCATTATCCAGTTTTTCAATTATGCAACCTGCTTCTGAGTTTCTTCATTCCCTCAGGTCATCACACCAATTAGTTTATCACTATCTAGTGTTTCAGGGCTACAGCATGCTTCCAGAGCTGCTTTTTTCTCCCTTCGTCAAACATACCAAGTAGCTTTTCCCCATGCACTTTGAGTTCTGTAAAATAGATCATGTGCTTCTTGTCCACCCTAAATCAAGCACACTCAATAGTGTGTCACCACCCTGTGCTTTATGTTGATGACAAGGTTTGAATACTTCCTCATGCATTCTGGGTCTTACACACCCTGTTGTTTATCCCCTCCTGTTTCAGTTTTTTGACATGCTTCAAGTGTTTCTTGTTCATCCTATGTCACACACGCTAGTAGTTAAGCAACCTCCAAGGTTTCAGTACTGTAACATATTTCAAGAATTTTGTCATGCACCACTGTTCTCAAATACCCAATACTTTATCAGCATCCCATGCCTCAGTTCAAGGATTTGCCTCATGTGCTTCTTCACAACCCTAGACAAAAGACACCCAGTAGATTATCACCATTCTCATCCTCTCTAGGTAAAACACCTGCAGTAGCTTATCACCATTTACTCTTGCCATTTTGTGGCATGCTTCCAGGACTTTTCCATCCTCACCAGGTCAATTCCTCATCTTCCTCATTTCCCAAGTCAGACTCATCCATCAATTACCTGTTTCAGTTTTTTGACATGCTTCAAGTGTTTCTTGTTCATCCTATGTCACACACGCTAGTAGTTAAGCAACCTCCAAGGTTTCAGTACTGTAACATATTTCAAGAATTTTGTCATGCACCACTGTTCTCAAATACCCAATACTTTATCAGCATCCCATGCCTCAGTTCAAGGATTTGCCTCATGTGCTTCTTCACAACCCTAGACAAAAGACACCCAGTAGATTATCACCATTCTCATCCTCTCTAGGTAAAACACCTGCAGTAGCTTATCACCATTTACTCTTGCCATTTTGTGGCATGCTTCCAGGACTTTTCCATCCTCACCAGGTCAATTCCTCATCTTCCTCATTTCCCAAGTCAGACTCATCCATCAATTCACCACCTACTGTTTCAACGCCAAAATGTACTTCAATGATGTGTTTATTCTCCCCACTTAAAGACATTCACTAATTTATCGACATACAGTGATGAAATTCAGTGACATGCCTCAAAGTGCTTCTCCATCCAATGTCAATTTCAGCTGGTAATTACTGACCATTCAAATTTTCATTGTGTGACACCCTTCAAGGGCTTCTCTGTTCACCCAGGTCAAACATGCCCAAAAGTGTTAAAAAAGAAAGAAGAAAACAACAACAACAACAACAACAACACTCTTTAAGGGGTATTATGTTCAGTTCAGTTGCTTATTCATGTCCAACTCTTTGTTATTTCATGAACTTCGTTAAGCCAGGCCTCCTGTCCATCACCTACTTCCATGGTTAACCCAGGCCCATGTCCATTGAATCGATGATACTATCCATTCATCTCATCTGCTCATGTCCCCTTCTCCTCCTGCCCTCCATTTCTCCCAACATCAAGATGTTTTCACATGAGTCAATTCTTCACATCAGGTAGCCAAATTATTGGAGTTTCAGCTTCAAAAATCAGTCCTTCCAATGTACACTAAAGACTGATTTTCTTTAAGAGGGACTGGTTGGATCTTGTTTCTCATTATGAAGTCTGTGTAGAAATTAAATAAGACAGTGACAATTATACAGCCTTAATTTACTTCGTTTCTTATCTGGTACCAGTCTGTTGTTCTATTTCCACTTCTAAATGTTGCTTTCTGACCTGCACACAGGTTTATCAAGACGCAGGTCAGGTGATCTGGTATTCTCATTTCTTTTAGAATTTCCCAACGTTTGTTGTAAGCCACACAGTCAAAATCCAACACAACAGAAGTAGATCTTCTTCTGGAACGCTCCTGGTTTTTCAAGAATCCAGTGGATGTTGGCAATTTGATCTTGGTTGCTCTACCTGTTTGAAAACCAACTTGAATATCTAGAAGTTCAGTGTTGATGTATTGCTGAACCATGGCTTGGAGAAATTTGAGCATTAATTTAGTAGCATGTGAGATGAATGCAACTGTGCAACAGTTGCAGAATTCTTTGGCATTGCCTTTCTTTGGGATAAAAGTGTAAACTAATCTTTTCCAATTCTGTGACCATGGCTGTATTTTCCAAATTTGGTGACATGTTGAGTGCAGCTTTTTCATAGCATTATCTTTCATAATTTAAAATAGCTCTACTAGAATTCTATCATCTCTTCTAGGTTTCTTTGTAATGATGCTTCCAAAGACCCACTTGAGTCACATTCCAAGATGTCTGGCTCTAGGTGATTATCTAGGTCATGAATATATTTTTTACAGTTATTCTGTGTATTTTTGCCACATCTTCTTGATACTTTTTGCTTCTGTGAGGTCAAACCATTTCTGTCCTTTAATGAGCCCATCTTTGCATGAAATGGTTGCTTGCTATGTCTAATTTTATTTATTATTCATTATTATTATTATTTTTGGAGATCTCTAGTCTTTGTCATTCCGTTGTTTTCCTCTATTACTTTTTGCTTCATGGGTGTGGCACAATTCAAATGCTTCTCTTCCCACTCTGGTCAGGCATAGCCAATATTTTGTACTAATCAGTGTCCAGTGCTTTAACATATGACTGACATAAATTCTTCATTAATAACGTGAGTATTAATAAGAAAAAAAATCAGGAGTTTATCACCACACAGTGTGTCAGGGCTGCTACTGTATTTGAGTATTTCTTCACTCACTCAAGATTAACATAGTCATTTACATCATCCCTTTTTTCAGTAGAGTGGCATGCTTCAACACTTCTACATCAACTCTGCAGCAAAATTTTCAGTAGTTATATATAGCCAGTGTTTTAGTTTTGGAACATGACCTAAAAGCGTCTTCATTCTCACACACAAACAAAACTCTGTGGTTTGTCACCAACTAGTGTTTACATCTGGAGAAGAAAATGGCAACCCAGTCCAGTGTGCTTGCCTGGAGAATCCCAGGGATGGTGGATCTTGTTGGACGCCCAGATATGGGGTCGCAGAGAGTCAGACACTACTGAGGTGTCTTAGCAGGAGCAGCAGTGTTTACACTGGAGAAGGCAATGATACTTCACTCCAGTACTTTTTCTAGAAATTCCATGGTCAGAGGAGCCTGGTAGGCTGCAGTCCATAGAGTCCCATGGACTCGGGCAAGACTGAGCCACTTCACTTTCACTTTTTACTTTCATGCATTGGAGAAGGAAATGGCAACCCACTCCAGTGTTCTTGCCTGGAGAATCACAGGGAGGGGGAAGCCTGGTGGGCTGCCGCCTATGAGGTTGCACAGAGTGGGACACAACTGAAGCGACTTTGCAGCAGCAGAAAAGCAGGGTTTATATACTGTGACATGCTTAAAGAGATTCATCATCCACCCTAGATCCAGAATGACTTTGTGGATGACAACAAACTATGGAAAATTCTGGAAAAGAAACAAGTACTAGATCTCTTTAACTGCCTTTTGAGAAACCTGAAGGCAGGACATGAAGCAACAGTTAGAAGTGGACATGGAATAATACACTAGTTGTAAATTGAGAAATATGTATATCAAGGATGTATATTGTCATGTGGCTTATGTAACTTATATTCAGAGCACATCGTGTGAAATGCCAGGCTCAGTAAAGCCCATTTTGGGATGAAGATTTCCTGGGGAGTCATCAATAACCTCAGATGTGCAGATGATACCACATGGCAGAAACTGAAGAATAACTAAAGAGTTTCTTGATTGAAAGAAAGAGGAGAGTGATAAATCTGGCTTAAAACTCAATATTGAAAAACTGAAAATCATGGCATCTGTTCCCATCATGACACTTCAAATAGGGAAGACATGGGGAAAAATGGAAAAGGGGATATAATTTATTTTCTCAGGCTCCAAAATCACTTCAGGTGGTGACTGCAGCCACGGAATTACAAGGTGCTAGATTGTTGAAAGAAATGCTCTAACTGTCTAAAGAGCATATTCAAAAGCAGAGGCATCACTTTACAATCAATGGTCTATCCAGTCAAACCTACATAGTTTCCATTACTCATGTGTGGATGGGTTAGTTGGACTATACAGTAAGCTGAACATGGAATAATTGATGCTTTTGAGCTGTGGTGTTGGAGAAGCCTCTTGAGAGTCCCTTGGACTGCAAGGAGATCAAAGCCGTCAATCCTGATCAAATCAGCCCTGAATATTCATTGGAAGTAGTTTTTCTGAAGCCCCAAACTCTGATACTTTGGCCACCCGAAGCAAATAACTAACTATAGGAAAAGACCCTGATGCTGAGAAAGTTTGAGTGCAAAAGGAAAAGGGCCTAGCAGAAAATGAGATGGTCGGATGGTATAACTATTTTGATGAATCTGAGTTTGAGCAAACTCAGGTAGTTAGTGATGGACAGTGTGATGGCGTGCTGTTAGTGATGGTGTACTGCAGTCTGTGGTGTCGCCGAGAGCTTCTATGACTGAGCAACTGAACAACAGTGGAAATATACATTTCAGTAAGAAGTGGAGACTTAACTTTCAAGAAGATACTCAAAGAAAAATAGAGAAAAAAATCAATCTGCTTATTATACAGCCATTTTAACTGCTATTGAAACAAGTTTTTTTCATATTTAAATATGACTTTTCTGAAGTACGTGAATTTTTTTTTTTTTTCTCAGAGAGGTGTATTGATAGTCATGATGCACTAGCCACTGTTAATTCTCACAGATTCCTTTAATAAAATCATGGTGTACCAAAGGAGTTAGGAGTATTTTTTCCTTGGGAATGAAATATTTTGATGAGGAACTCTTGAATTATTTAAGAAACTTAATTACTATAATATAACTAGTTTGGGATATTTGAAGACTTTCGTTTTGTATCAGAAAATACTACAGCCCTAACAATAATGCAGTTTTCCAACCAAAACCCTAAAACAGAACAGCTAACCACATTGTAAAAGCACGTTAGAAAAGTGTTAATTTGTTATTAAAACAAGTGAGCATTATACTCAAAGAGTGGCTAAAACAGCTTGACGAACATCACTAGAGTTTGCTAAAAAAGAAAAAATGCAGTATGGAGTTCATGGTATGAATGATTAGAGTAGACAAAACTTGAACTGTAGTAATGGAAATTATATTAAAAGTTTCCTAGTGTGTA